>JAQZBX010006836.1:0-52074 GCA_029593785.1 Cabassous unicinctus | reverse complement strand
TGTGGTCTATTCACACGATGGATGATTATGCAGCTGTAAGAAGAAATGAAGTTGTAAAGCATATGGCAACATGGATGAACCTGGAGGACATTACGCTGAGTGAAGCAAGCCAGACACAAAAGGACAAATACTGTATGAAAGTGTTACTATGAACCAAATATATTGTGTAACATATTGTTTGATAAAAAAAAAAATTATATGTATCCATTACATTTAATGGAGAAATGTATATATTTACTCATCTGTGTTTACTTTTTAGTTTTTAATTGTTTATATTTTCAATTATTAAATGTACAAATAAAGTTAAATTTAAAAAAAAAGCTACTTGAGCTAAAAAAAATCAGTTCAGCAAAGTGGCAGGATACAAGAACAACACACAAAAATCAGTATCATTTCTATCACTAGTGAAGACCAAGCTGAGGAGAAAATCAAGAAAAAATTCCATTTACAATAGCAACAAAAAGACTCAAATATCTAGGAATTAATTTTTTTTTTTTTTTTACTCAGCAATTACACTTTTAGGAATTTTATTCTACAGCAAATCCACTTGGAGAAATTTCATTGTAGCAAATACACACACACACAATATGATTGAACAAGGCTAATTGTGTCAACATTACAATGAGAAATATTTCACCATACCCTTAAGTACCATTTGAATATTGTGAATATTATACATGCATACAATTTTTAAAAGGAGCAATAACACATTCTAGGTAGCTACATACTTAATGTTAATATATTTACTGAGACTTTACTGTAATGTAATTCTCCTCTAACAGGAATTTATATGGAACCAATACATAGAGGAACATTTTGGAGGGTGGGTACCAGAGGCCGGGGATTGAACCCCAGACCTCATATATGGGAAGCTGGCACTCAACCACTGAATCCCGTTGGCTCCCCTGAATTGGTTTATTCATTCTTTTGCAACTCATGCAAAACAGCAGTAGCAGTCACTGAATGGAAACCCCAAGTCCAGAATCCAGAAATTCCCTTTGATCCTCTGCAAAGTAGGCAGCACTGAGGACGGTTAGAATTAATTTAACCAGGAATATAAAAGATTTATATTCAGAAAACTACAAAACACTGCCAAAAAATCAAACAAATGGATGGACATTCTATGTTCATGGATTGAAAGACTAAAAATCATGAAGATGTCAATTGTACCCAAACTGATTTATAGATTCAATGCAATACTGATAAAAACTAAGCAGCCTATTTTACAGAAATAGAAAAGTCAATTACCAAATTTATTTGCAGGGAAAGGGGTCCCAAAGAGCCAAAAAAAAAAAAATCCTTAAAAAGAAGAGCAAAGTCGGAGGACTCATGCTTCCTGACCTTAAAGTGTTTTATAAAGCTACAGTGTTCAAAACAACATGGCATTGCCATAAAGATAGATACATTGATCAATGGAATTGAATTGAGAGTTCAGAAATAGACCCTCACCTCTATGGTAAACTGATTTTTCATAAGCATACCAAATCCACTTTTCTAGGACAAAACATTCTCTTCAATAAATGGTGCTGTGAGAACTGGATATCGATAACCTAAGGACTGAAAGAAGACTCCTGTCTCACTCCATATACAAGAATCAACTCAAAATAAATCAATGATCTAAACATAAAAGTCAGGACCATAAAACTCCTAGAAAATAACATAGGAACACATCTACAAGACCTTGTAGATGATGGAGGAGTCTCTTAAGCCTTACACCCAAAGCATGAGCAACAAAAGAAAAAAATAGATAAATGGGACCACCACATAGTAAACACTTCTGCACCTCAAAGGACTTTGTGAAGAGTGTAAAAAGGCAGACTACACAATGGGAAAAATATTTGGAAATCACACATCTACAAGGGTCTGACAAGGGTGCTATATAAAGAAATCCTTCAACAATGAAAAGACAAATGCCCAATTAAAAAATGGGCAAAAGACTTGAATAGACATTTTTATAAAGAGAATCACAAATGGTGAAAAAACATAAAAATGTTCAACATTACTGACTATTAGGGAAATGCAAATCAAAGCTACAATGAGGTGTCATTTCACACCTACTAGAATGGCCACTATTAACAAAACAGAAAACTACAAATGTTGGAGGTTTTGGAGAGATAGGAATGTTAATTCACTGTTCGTGAGAATGTAGAATGGTACAGCCACTGTGGAAGTCTATTTGGTGTTTCCTAAGGAAGTTAGATATATCTCTACCATGTGACCCAGAAATACTACTACTAGGTATATACCCCAAAGAACTGAGAATAGTGACATGAACAGACATCTTCACATGCTAATAGTGACATATTCCCAATTGCCAAAAGATGGAAACAAACTAGGTGTCCATCAACTGATGAATGGAGAAACAAGCTGTGGTATATACAAAAGATGGAATATTATATCAGCTGTAAGAAGAAGTGAAGTCATGGAGCATGCGACAATATGGATAAACCTGGAGGACATTATGTTGAGTAAAGCAAGCCAAGCACAAAAAGTCAAATTTTGTATGATTTTGCTATTATGAAGTAAATATAATGAGAAAACTCATGGATTAATAGGTAGAATATAAGTTATCAGAGAACATAATGTGGGTAGAGAATGGAAACCTGAGGTTTAATCTGTGTAGAATTGGTAAAAAGTTGTTTATAAATGTTTGTAAATGAATAGAAATGGTGAAAGCACATCATAGGATTTATAATTAGTTGTGCTAACATATGGATATGGTGGTTTGTTTTGTGTTGTTTTTCTTTTATTTTTGAGTAATGAAAATGCTCTCATATTGATTGAAGTGATTAATGCAGAATTTGGTGATTATACCAAATGCCATTTCTGTACACTTTAGATAAATTATATGGTTTATGAACAAAATAATATAGGGTGGGCTGGGGGGAAAATAAACCAAAGGTAAGATACAGACTATAGGTTGTAGTAATTCTTTGATGATACTCTTTCATAATTTGTTACAAACGTTTCACAACAATGCAAGGTATTTGTTGTGGGGTGATGTATGGAAGCCCTGTATCATGTTGTGCATGTTTGTTTTGTAAGTTCACAACTTTAATACACATTCACTGTTTATTTATGTTCATGTTTTACTGATATACTTGTTTCAACCCAACTTTGAAGGGCACAGGTTGGGGCAGCCATAGGACCAAAGAATACGCCAGGCAAATGGTTAGACATGAGCTTTATTTGGACTTATGAACAGGAGAGGCTTTTTGATGGCAACTGGTCAAAAAATGAAGTTCACACTCTGCAAAGAAGCAAGGAAAGGAGAAGGAATATAAGGGGTCTCAAGACAAAGATATTCCATAGGGTATGAGAACAGAATTTCTGCAAAAGTTACATGAGGCACACAAGTGGGGTGTTAGGTGATGTTATCACAGGAAAGGAGTATATAGCCTTGAGGGGTTTAAAGTTTATAGGACCATTTGTACATTTTTTTTCCCTTGGGGGAGGTTTGTTACTTTTTAACTAGTAAGTGTCCATTTTACACTGGCAGCTATGTGCTTCAGACTGTGTTTCATTTAAGGGGGGGTACCCCAGTCTCTGAGCTCCCAAAATCCACCCCAACATAGCAGCCAGCATTAACCATAGGACACACATTGTATTCATATTCCACAGCAACAGTATAATAGAAATAATAATAAGTCCCTCACTAAAAGCTAGTAGACCTATGAAGACATGTCACCAGGGCCAGGAAAGGGAATTAAACCAGTTAGATAGGGGGTCAGTAATTAACTTATCAATGTGTTCTATGTGCTTTTGCATATGATTTAGAGCTTGTGAAATATTATGGGAGTGATTAGTAATTCATATACAACATTGATCATTAATGCTTGACAGTGAAATCACATAATTTGGGGGGTAACCACCTCATATTATAGATTCCATCTTCTTGTTTAACACAGACAAGGGTGATGTGATTTAGGGTGACAGATTTAGCTGTTAACTATGCTAAACCATTATATACAGTATATCCTAATAAAGGTTTAGACTTACTCACTTGTTCCCATACAAGGGAAAAAATATATAATTACAAGTCTCATTGAAAGACAGCAGCTGGATTTCAGTCTTAAAAGAGAAGGTCTTGCTCCAAACTTGTTGATGGGATGTATCCTGCCATGTCAGGAAGGTGTTTCACACCACCCAATTTGCAGGACTGACAGTCCAAGGAAGGCCAGTATCACCTAAGGATGGCAGGTTTGTGCAAACTCAACATTGGGTCCAATTGTGGGCATGAACTACTGCTGAAGCTCACTGCAGGAAGCTATGGCGAGGGCACTATGGGTGAAAAGAAAGATGCTTATGGGGAATAATAAGGGGCAGATCATGCTGGTCTAACAGTATACAAGCAATACTTCCTTCAGTAGATAACAAAGTACCAGGTAGGGGAATTTTATGAGGAGGCTTCTAATACCATATATTTTTCCCTTCTAAATTTTCTTTTTCTTAATGATATTAAAAACTAGTTTAGGGGGACAACCAGCAAATGGTGGCAGAGTAAGGAGCTCCTAGATTCACCTCATGCTATAGGTCAATTAGTAATCACTTAGAGCTACCTAAAGCACCTGTTTGGGGGCTCCAGGAGACCAGAAGAAGAGCATCCTGCAACATCCTTGAAAGAATGGAAGGAGGAGACTGCCCATCTGCAGAGAAGATTCATAAGTAGAGCCCCCCATGCTGCAGAAGCCAGTGCCTATACTCCACTGGTGGCACAAGTTGCCTTGGAAACTATTCAGTGGCTAGAATTGGAAGCTCCATTCCCCAAAAACAGGGGAGGAAGAGACAGTTGGGCACCAACCTAAGCTACTGATTAGTAAATTTGGCAGGCTAAAGTATAATCCTATGAAGAGCTAAAGTGTGAATCTGTCCAAGTCAGAAAGAGGCCAGTAGCCACCATTTTAACTCTGCTCCCAGCATGAGGAGAAGTGGCACAGACTGAAAATCACAGTGCTGTTGGGGACTGGTGTTTTACTTCCATACAGATTGGTTTGCAGTTCTAGCCTAAGCCCCAACCCCACCTCTGGCAGGGAGGAAGCAGGCGGGACCTGCGTCAACCTCTCTGGGAAAATACAGCCCATTCCATGGAGGCTGGTGATCATCCTAATCTGGTGGTGCAAGCCACCTCAGGAGCTATTCTGTGGCTGGAGTGGGAAGCTCCATTTCCCAAAAACGGGGGAGGAAGAGATGGCTAGCCACCAACTATGGCTACTGATTAGTAAATTCTGCTGGCTGTAGTAAAATCCTAAGAACAGCTAAAATTTGAACCTGTCCAAGTCAGAAAGAGGCCAGTAACCACCACTTTGACTCCACTCCCAGCAAGAGGGGAAGCCAGACTGATTGAAAGTCATAGTGATGGTAAGAACTGGCTTTTTTCCACCCAGATCAGACTGCAGCCCTAGCCTAAGCTTCAGCCACACCTCAGGCAGGGAGAAAGATGGCAGGACCTGCATGAGCCTCTCCATGTAACTTCAGGTACATTTGGCTGGCACAGACTTAATAGTCAGAAGTCTACTGGGGCAATTGCAGTCATTTTGGACCCACATGGCATAGATTGCTGCCCACACCTGCAGCTCCATCCGCACCCCAGGCAGGAGAGGAAGGGACCTGAAGCTTCCTCAGTCTCTCTGGGCAACTGAAGTCTAGGCCTGCATGATTTGGATTATTACACATGGCTATGGCTCTGTCCCTATCCTTGTCAAAGGAGAAAGGTAGGAGTAGCTTCATTTGACCCTGGGGCAATACGGGCAGCTTGAACCTCCACAGCTTATAGCACCAACTACATCCTTGGCTCCTACTGCACAATCAGCAAGGGAGAGAGCACAAGAACGCTCTAAACTAAAGAGAGAAATTTCGCCCAGAATAAATACATCTAGTAAGCCAGATGCCAAGACACTGATAAAAAATTACAATCCATACCAAGAAACAGGAAGATATGGACCAGTTAAAGGAACAAGATAAGCCTCCAGATGACATAAAGAAGTTGAGACAACTAATTATAGATGTTCAAACAAATCTCCTTAATAAATTCAATGAGATGGCTGAAGAGATTAAGGATATTAAGAAGATATTGGATGAGCACAAAAAAGAATTTGAGAGCATACATAGAAAAATAGAAGATCTTATGGGAATGAAAGGTGCAGTAAATGAAATAAAAAATGCACTGGAATCATATAACAGTAGATTTGAGGAGGCAGAAGGATTGGTGAGCTTGAAGAAATGGCTTCTGAAAGTAAACATACAAAAGAACAGATGAAGAAAAGAATGGAAAAAATTGAACAAGATCTCAGGGAACTAAACAACAGCAGGTGACATGCAAACCTAAATGTTAAGGGTGTCCCAGAAGGAGAAGAGAAGGGAAAAGGGACAGAAGGAATACTAGAAGAAATAATGGTAAAAAATTCCCCAACCCTGTTGAAGGACATAGATATCTGTGTCCAAGAAGCACAACGTACTCCCATCTGAATAAACTGGAATAGACCATACTAATCAGAATGTCAAATGCCCAAGACAAAGAGAAAATCTGCCAATTACCAGAATATTAAAGCAAAGGGATCTTGAGTATTTCCACATCATTTTGTAAGCAGATTTAATCTTGCATCTCCTCTAACATCTAAAAGGTGGCCTAATTGGAAATTCTTGCATAGAAGAATTTCTTTTAAATAGCAGTGAGCGAAGTTTTATTTTATTTTTTTTGTTGAACAGCTATAGAATGTAAGCAAGAATGATTTCACTTTATTTTCCTAAAATGTGTGCTTGGTGTTAATCTGATCTCAAGTTTAATTGATAAATCAAGCTTAAGAGGAAAACTTATCCCCCCCCCAAAAAAAAAAACCCACACAAAATGAAAGAGCAGTCTAACCCATGAACAAACAACCGTAACCTTAAACTTATTTTTATAATATGTATATATAGAATATTCACTTTTTCCATGAATCAGAGTTGCAAGAGCCTTACCTCTCTAAGGAAATTAGACAACACTGTCTAAATAATTCCATAGTTCTTGGATGTGAAATCTGTCAGACTATCGGTAATGCATTAATTTTACTTTACATTTGAAGACCATAAGAAACTTTTGAAGACAAAAAAGGAATGTTTTGTTGTGTAGTTGATTATATCAAGATTATGAGGGTATAAACTTTTTGCTATTTTTAGTTTGTTGTTAGGTGTTTCTTCCCTGAATGCTAAAGTAGGCACAGAAAACAACTTTTAACACTTGGGATATTACCATTTCCTGTAAGAGCAGCCACCTGCACATGAGAGTGTGAGGTCTAAAGTTTTGTTTATTTTACATTTTGATGACTTACATTACAACAGTCAGACTAAATCCAACAGAAAAGCAAAGCAAAAGAACTTTTAGGTGCCCTCTCTCCTCAAGGGCCTTTGAAACATAGGCAACATCTATGACAATTACTCTGTCTAGTTAGATGGAGAAAGGGCACAAAGTTTCCCCAAATGTTCTTGTTTCCTTTCCACCTTTCCTTTCTAATATCCATGATCTTTATTGCTACCTATAACTTCCCTATTTTTCAATTGATTTGAGGGAAGCTGAGTATTGCTACTTGAAGTTATGATGCCTACTACATCATTACTCACCACCTCCCATGAGAAAACCTGGGTCATCTGCTGAGACCATCTTGGCAAGCATCACAGGGTAGTGGGAGTCATGGATTCTCAGGATGCATCACCATACCTGCTCCTTCATCCAGCATAACTAAATATCTCATGGTTCCCAATACTAACCATGCTTTCACTTTTAATTTTTTCCTTCCTTTCTGAATATTCAGCATTATCCCATTCACCTGGAATTAGTTACTCATCCTTTAAATAACATCTGAGAAATGGGAAATCTACCCTAAGCCTTCCAGTTATACTTAGATTCTCCTTTTTCATGTCCTATTGAATGTAATTATTGCAATATGAACTACTGCTAAATATACTTACTACTATGTATATATTGCATATACTTACTATACTCAAGTAAATAGTATCAACAAATATATTTACACTGTATATATCAGAATTCAATGGTAGGTTATGCAATTAAAAGAAAAGCCTTTTTGCAGATAATTCAAAGCTGATAAATGATAGCTAAGTTGTTCTCATTCATCACCTCTAAAGCCCTGATACATTAAAATATCACGTGGAGGCTATGAATTCCAGGACAAAATCACAGCTATAGAGGAATATGCCATTTCTGTGGTATCAATTTAATTTTGATGTTAATGTATTGTTCTTGAAATAATATAAAAATTTTGAAATAATATAAAAATGTTATACATTATCTTTCATCACTTTAAGATCTGTTGTCTTGTTTGTACAGTGACATTTTCTTCCATATATTCCCCCAATGTCTTATTTTTTTTTCCTTTTATCTTCAAAGAAGCCTTAGGTTACAGAAAAGTCACATAGAAAATATAGGGGATTCTCATATACCCAATGCACTCCCCCTTTTCCACTCTCCCCTATTAACATTTTACATGCAGATGGTACATTTGTTACAATTGATGCACAAATATGGAAGCATTGCTACTAACCGTGGCCAATGGTTTACATTATGGTTTACGTTTTGGTCCATACACTTTTATAGATTTTGATGAAATTTAAAATGGCCTGTATCTGTTATTGTAAGATCATGCAGAACAATTTTAATGCCCCCAAAGTGCCCTATGTTCCATATATTCTATTCTATGAAGTGGCAAAATGCATGCATGTGTGTTGTGTGTGTGTGTGTTTGTATTGGTCTACAGGTAGAGGAACTCTATTCATTGGTCATCTTTCACAATAATGTCACAATAATATCTCCTCTTCTTTATCTATATGTTTGGCAACTCTGCTTCTTTACCATATTGAAGTACCTCAATTTTTTGTTTAGTACTGTTTGCTTTGATTAAATTGTATGTGTCTTCCTTGACCACCAACAGTAAGATATGCTTAGCTTCCCATTACTCAACCCTTTCTTCTCTTTATCCCCTACCCAGGAACGCCCCTCTCTCTAATCTGCTTATACCAAACCAAACCACTTTTCCCAGCAAGCTGCTTTTTATTATCATTTTTCATCTCTTCACACATTCTAAGTTCACCTAAAATCTTTGTTTTTTAGAAATGTAACTGTTGAGCACTTCCAGGCAATTTTTGCCCACATAGGGAACCAAAGGGGGAAAATATTAAATGCAAAAAATAACTAATACTTCAAAACACTATTCATCCTCAATTAAAAGAGACACTAAACTTTCTGGTCTAAGGCCTTGTTTCTATTGTGCTGGTTTCTGTTCCATATGCCTTACAATCAATGTACTCCAACTACTAGAATTAAAAGAATGTGGGAGATTAACTCTAGAAGTAAAGGGGAAACAACAGTACACAAAAATGTGCTACAATTCTTCTTTTCCTTTTAAGTCTAATACATCGATTACAATGTGGTGGTTTGAAGCTATGTACTGCAGAAAAACATGTTCTTAAACTTAATCCATTCCTGTGGATGTGAACTCATTGTAAGTAGGACTTTTGATGAGGTTACTTCAGTTAAGTAACTCAAGCAGGATGAGTCTTAATCCTCTTACAGGAGTCTTTTAAAAGCAGAATAAAATGTGGATAGAGATAAGAAGCAATGGGAAGCAAGAAGATGAAGATGAGCAATATCTGGAAGAGAAGGGAGAGTCCAGGAGAGGCCACCATGTGCATTACCATGTGACAAAGGAACCCAGGACCAAGGATCACTGCCAGCCAGTCCCAGATGACAGGTTTTCAGGAAGAAAGCATTACTTTGATGATGCCTTGATTTGGATTTTCCTAGCCATAAAACTGTGAGATAATAAAATCCCATTGTTTAAGAAAACCAATTGCATGGTATTTGCTTGAGCAGCCAAGGAAACTAAAACATAGATATATTAGTTAATCAGATATGTAGCAGCTGAAAGTCAACAAAAGCAGCTCAAAAATATACCTGTTCCTTTGCATTCCTTACTAACAAAAAATTACTTAGTTCCTAAACTATTGTTTGTATCTCTTTTACTTTTTACAGCTTTTTTCTCAGTTTAAAAGAAAATTTAAATCATCTTAACAGAGTATGGATATTACATAAAAAGTCTCCAAATGTAAAAAGAAGTTCATGTCTGGCCTGCAAATCAAAATATGGCAACACATTTTACTAATGTCTAATATAATTGCTTAAATGCCATGTTATTTAACTCAACCTCACATGCTAAATTCCTATATAGAGGGAGTTTTTTCCAAAATCTGGTTGGGTGCATGTATTCTGAATTTGATCACAAAGGTACCTGATAAAATATATATGGATTGGGAAAAAATAATCATTATTCCCAGCAAAATAATTTAAAAAAATATTCTAGAAAACAAGGGGCAACAGAACAAAAGTATCATCTTATTTAACAAATGGCACATTTATTTATTGTATAAGATGCAAATGAATGGTTCAAATGACTTAAAAATTTTAAAAACAGGTTTTGAAACAATTGCAACTCCCTAGAGTAGTCATCATGAAGAACATCTTTACCCAATCTGGATAGGGCACTACCTGTGTGCACACTAAATGTGTGTTAGGGCACTTACCCTGTGTACCAATATCATTTTTTAAAAGGGGTATGAAAGTTTATATCTTAACAAGCCTAAGACTAGTCTGCAAAAAAGAAAATGGTTCAGTATTAGAGAGCCATTCTATAAATAAAAGCAGAGGTATCACTGAGTGTAAGCCATCCTCACTCTGCCCATGGGACTGGGCAGCAAGTAAATTCTTAAAAGGAGTCATTGCTCCATTGTTCTTTGGTTAGAATGGCTCTTACATTTAGACATTTCTACATGTGTGTCTCAATTCTTCTCGCTCTGTTTTCCCCCAACACATTTATTTAGCTCCTGCTGAAAAGAAATCATTTTATTTTGGAAGTTATAAGTGAACTAATACAAAACAAATTTCTAAGTCATCTTGTCATGGTGCCAGAAATCCTTTCTTAATCCTGAGTCTTCCAGTTCATTCTGTAAACAGGAAAACTTGTGAACTGTATATCATTTTTAATAGCAAAGAATAATTTGTGGATTGTATATCATTCTTTAATAGCAAAGAAAAATCAGCAAAGGAATGCCATTGCAGCATGTTTCACCAAGACCTGAAGGGCTTGCATTTGTTCCCTTCCCCTTTTCCTCTTCCTTCCAATTACATGGTCATGAAAACCTGTGTGGCTATCACCACTCTTCAAATAAAAAGTTTCTTTGTTGACTTTGTGAGAAACTCATCTGGACTTCCTTGCTCCCCCTGAGTCCGGAGCTCATAAAGCTTAGAAAAGAAGCTCTGCAGTAGAACCAGGATTGGTGTGGCTCCCTGCACTGGACTGAAAAGAAAATTTACACCTCAAACACTGGAAGCCAACATTAGTTAACCCTTGAATGACTCAGGCTCACTGCAGTTTATTTTGGGTAAGAGCTTCTGTTAAAAAGAGTGCTGGAAAATATTTTTCCTTGGCCTAATGAGTCTTAAAAGCAAGTGTGTTATTTGCTATATCAAATGATTCTTCTAGTTTTATAAAACCTTTTGCAAAAATGGGAAGGGATAAAAGAAGCAAACAATTTTGAGTCATAAATAAAAAATGTAGCTGAGCTATTACGCGGGGTGTTAGTCATTAGAGCCCAATAATATTAATGGGAAATATAGCAGCATAATCCCTCTGTATGGAAGAATGTCCTTTGCCATGTTTGGAATTCTTTCAAAAATTTGGAGGCAAACATTTAAAGCATTCAGGGACTGCTTTTATTTTTGCTAAAATGTTACTTTTACTTCCAAAAAAGTTGTTCCAAAAATAACACAGACTTTTATAACACTCACGAGTTTCTATTTATTTTGATTATATGAAGATATACATGAATTCATTAAATTTACATCTATATCATCCTATAATCTTAAAATGCACACTTTAGAGAAAGTTGCATGCAAATTGCATAAAACCAACTAAAATAAATGCATGCTGTAAAGAATACATTCACATTTTACCCACAGAATAGTACAGCTGCTACACCATTTTGGTTGTAATGAGGTGTTTTATACCCAACTCGTGAAAACTGTCTGCATCCAAGGACCAACTTCAGGCCTGGCTTTTCTTTTGTGGAAGGGGAAGCAGTCAAAAGTTTACAGATGGAAGGACATCTCAAGTATCACATGTCAAACAAGCCCATATGATCTTACACAACAATTTTCCCTGTATAAGCAGTTTTATTTTCAGAATTTTTTAAGGAAATACTCTTTTAGAGCTAATGTTGAACTCTCATAATATAACTTAAGTTCCATTTGTCTTAATTATACATTTGTAAATATCAACATCTGTCTCTTGTCCTTTGTTCAAGTTTTTCAAAATTTTTTTGCTTACCTTATTAAACCTACTTACTGAATGCTATTTTTAACTTAGGAACAGAGTAATCAATATTTAATCAATCATCAAATATTTGTTCAATAGCAGCTGAAGAGTCATCACCTTTATGCCACAGGAAAGTATAAAAGGAAAACAAAACCAAGGCAAGCTTTTAGAAAAAAGTGAGGTTTGAGCTGAAGAAGGTGAATAGAAGTGGAAAGACAGAAGAAAAAGGGAGTTCACTGGTTACCATATGCAACTTTCAGCTTTGAACATACATTAACTCATTTACTATTCTTTGAAAGATAGTATTATGTTAACCCCAAAATGAAGAAATGAGCAAATGAGAGAGGTTAAGTAACTGTCAAGCCATTGATAGTCTCATTGCAAATCACAAATTTTAGACCCTCATCATCACACACCTTGTTTATTTCAAGAGCCAAAACAATAAAGTAAGCATTCCTTAGCATGCCATCCATGGTCCTTCATTGTTTGTCTCTGCCTAGAAATTCACCTTCTGTTGCTGCTTTTGCACACACACTTTCCTTAAAAATATACCTAAGTGTAGTTACAAGCATGCTAATATTCTTTGGTAACTTAGTGATTACTGCTGCCCTGATTATCCTTAGCTGCCTTATAGGCAGCCTTCAAGGTTAGTCTGAAATTTTTCCTCCTCCATGAAGTTGTTTTCACCTTGCATACCCAAGAACAGATGTGTGCTTTCTCAACTGCTTCTGTCAGTAATATCTATTATGTTAAATCATAATTATTTTCATGCCTCTATTGCCTGTCCTATGAATGAGTCCCTTAAAAAAAGGACCTTTGACTTATTCATCTAATTGCCCCAGTGCAAAATCTTGCATCTCCTTAGCATCTGGCATATAGTAGATGCTCAGTAAATATTTGATATAAATATGAATAATCAACACATGAGATAAGGCATTTCCAAAACTATTTAAGGACTCAATAAGAGGAGTATTTAAACCTAACATTCCCTCATGAGTAAATTTAGATTTCACACATAAACTATTTATTCTGTGCTCTAGGAAGATCACTACCAGTAATTCTCAAGAATAAAACTGTAAAAAACTACCTTTGGCATTTCTTTCAATTTTTACACAAAAGTGGAAAGTAACTGGAGGTAGTTAAGTCTTATTTTTGTTCCCAAAATCCACTCCAAGCTGTCCAAATCAGAACTTTTGCTTGAATAACATATCTCATGGGTTGAGACTCCCATAAATTCTGTCCATAGTATTTATGATTCACAAACATTCCATGCATATTTTTTAAAGATTTATTGATTGATTGATTTCTCCCCCCCAGTGTTGTTTTGCTCTTGTTGTCTGCTCTCTGTGTGTACTTCTGTGTCTGCTTGTCTTCTCTTTAGGCAGCACTAGGAACTGATCCTGGGACCTTCTGGAGTGAGGAGAGGCGGCTCAATCTATTGTGCCACCTCAGCTCCCTGGTCTGCTATGTCTCTTATTATCTCTGTGTCGCTTTTTTATTCCATCATCTTGCTGTGCCAGCACTCCACAAAGGCCAGCACTCTGCATGAGCCAGCTCTGCACTTGGACCAGCTTTCCATGTGGGGCAGCTTGCTTTTCACCCTGGACCTCCTATATTGTAGATCAGAGCCCAATCACTTGAGCCACATCTGCTTCCCATAAAGCTATCATTGCATTTTTTAAAAAGATTTATTTATTTAATTATTGCCCCACCCCTCATTGTTTGTGATGCATATTTAATAAACATTGCTTGGGATAACCCAGTGTCTTAAGTAGAGAGGATGCCAAACATTTCTATTTCACTTTGCTTGATATGACTGTAGCAATAAATGACTTGGAGGCTCATCACACTTTGAACTTTCTCACATTCCTCAGTCCACCCTTCAAGCATTTATGCAGATTTCATGCACTTAAAGAAATTTTTTCATATAAGCTTTGCTTGCTTTTCATCACAACATGTTAGAGTTTTTATGCCATATGCTTGTACAAAAACTGGCTTTTCATATGCATAGAAGGAAATTAAAGCAGACATTCATCACTTTTGAGTTTCTCAGAACCACAGTTTGGTGCCTAGGTTGCTCATATTTTCAAATGAATTACATTCCCAACTGCTGAAAAGGAAAGGGTTCCCTGGGGACAAAGGTAGAAAATGCAAGCTTCTCCCCGAGCTCCCCAGTGGCACTCCCTTTTTACTGTGGTCAGCATGAAATAGACTGACTACAGAAACTGAAGTATTTCATTTATTATTTGAGTATTTTCACCCACTTCACTGGTGGCCTTATGAATCTGGGTAAGTATCCTCTCTCTCAGGGACAGCTAGAGCCCAAAGAACTCCGATGCGCTAAGGGGTTGTTAACTCAGGCACCAATGTAGAAACTTAATAATCTTCCCTTTGAATATTCCAGGGAGCCTCCAGTTTTCCCTTTGCAAGCATGAATCAGAAAAAAGTGCTATTAAAACAGAGGTTCTTGACTTTTTCTGTGCCGTGGACCCCTGTGCCAGTCAGGTGAAACACATGGACCACTTCTCAGAATGTAGTGGCAGAAAGTTTTATGACATTCAACATCAACATGTCTTTAAATTAAATTTTAGGATTACTCAAAATTAATTCAAGCTCACAGACCCCCTGAAATCTTTCCATGGACCCTCTGGGGGTCTGTGGACCCTGAGTTAAGAATTCCTGAACTAAAATACTACATTGCATGGAAGATATTTAAGCAAGGATATAAAAGACTTATACACAGAAAACTACAAAATATTACTAAAACATATCTGACAACAGCTAAATATTTGAAAAGACATTTCATGTTCATGAATTGGAGGACTGTTAAGATGTCTATTCTACCCAAAGCAATGTATAGATTTAACACAATCCCAATCAAAATTACTTTTTACAGAAATAGAAAAGCCAATCATCAAATTTATATGTAAGGGTATGGGGACCTGTAGCCGTTGGCCAATTTAATGTAATTATGAATTCCAAAAATATAATTGGATCATGCTTGCAAACTGATCTGTTAATCTGGGCATGATTAGGTTATGATTAGGGTATTGAGCCCCACCCCTTGGTGGATGGGGAATCAAATATAAAAGGCATGGCAAGAACAGAGTTGAAGAAGTTTTTTGAGAAGCAGTTTTGATGTTGGAGAAAAGGCCCCAGAAGAAGAGAAGTGAGCCGTTCGCCTGAGAGTCTACAGCTGACCTTGTGGAGGAACCAGAAGAGCTAAGCCCAGAGAGAAACGCAGCCCTGGTAAGAGAGGAACACAAGAAGCCTGAACCCTGGCAAACACTGGCAGCTGTCTTGCTCCAACACATGGCAATGAACTTTGGTGAGAAGAAACTTAATGGTTTATGGCCTGGTATCTGTGGACTTCTACCCCAAATAAATTCCCTTTATAAAGACCAACCCATTTTTGGTATTTCACATTAGCACCCCTTTGGCTGACAAATATAGGACCCAAAGAGTCAGAACTATCTTGACAAAGAAGAATGAAAGAAGTTGGAGGACTTAATCTTCCTTATTTGGAAACTTAATAAAAAGACACAGTAATCAACACAGCATGGTACTGGCACAAGGAAAGACATATAACCCAATGGAATCAAATAGAGAATTCAGAAATAAACTCTCACATCTATGGCCTTCTGATTTTTGACAAGGTGCAAAGTCCACTTGATGGGGAAAGAATAGTCACTTCAACAAATGGTGTTAGGGCAACTGGATATCCAAATGCAAATTAGTTAACTATATACAAAAATCAACTCAAAATAGGTCAAAGACCTAAACATAATAATCAAAACTATAAAATTCCTAGAAAACATAGAGAAGCATCTTCTGGACCTTCTGATAGGCAATGGTTTCTTAGACTTTACACCAAAAACACAAGCAACAATGAAAAATAGATAAATGAGAGTTCATCAAAATTAAAAACTTTGTGCAGCAAAGGGCTTCATCATGGAAATTAAGAGGTACCCTACAGAATAGGATAAAATATTTGGAAACCACATATCCAATAGGGTTTAGTATCCAGAATATATTTTTAAAAATCATACAACTCAATAACATAATGACAAACAACCCAATTAAAAATGGACAAAGGACTTAAATAGATTTTTCTCCAAAGGAGATATACAAATGACCAAACTAGAAGATAGTTTGGTGCTTCCTCAGAAAGTTAAACATAGAATTACCATATTATTTGGTGTACTACTAGGTGTACATCAAAAAAACTGAAGGCAGGAACTTGAACAGGTATTTTCTCAACAATATTCACATTGACATTATTCACAAATGCCAATAGATGGAGGCAACCCAAGTGTCTATCAACAGATTAATGGATAAACCAAATGTGTGTATATGTGTGTGTGTGTGTGTGTGTGTGTGTGTGTGATGGAATATTTATTATTCAGCCATAAAAAGAAATAAAGTTCTGATATATATGACAACATGGATGAACCATGAAGATATCATGTTGAGTCAAATAAACCAATCACAAAAAGTCAAAGATTGTATAACCTCAGCAATACAAAATAATTAGAACAATCAAAATCGTAGAGTCAGAAACTAGAATACATTTTAACAGCAGATGGGTGGAGTTAGGGAATGGGGAGTTAATGCTTAATTGGTACAGAATTTCTGTTCAGGATAGAAAACTTAGGACTAGATAGTGGTGATGGCAGTACAAAATTATGAACACAACCAATAGACTGAACTATATACTTCAGTGGGGTTAAAATGGGAAATTTTAGTTTGTATATAGCTTACTACAATGAAAGTTCTTTAAAACCACAGACTATGCAACACAAAGAGTGAACACCAATGTAAACTTTGAACTACAGATAACAGAACAATTATAACAGTATTCTTTCATCAATTATAACAAAAGTACCAACTAATGAAGGAGGTAGGTAATAAGAGGGGTGTATTTGGGAACTTTGTATTTTCTGCATAATTTTTCTGTAATCCTGCACCATTCTAATGAAAAAAAAATGTTATATTAAAAAGCAATGCATTGTATCTAAATATAATTATAATTACTATATTAATGACATAAAAAAGAAGCTTTCCCTTTGAGCAGCTAATGGACCGTTATAGAAAGAAAATGAACAAAATGGAATTCCACCATATTTCTGTTTTCTCTGTGTTGCCCTGTGTGAGTTGTCTTTGTTTTGTTAAACTGTGTGTGACTTTGGCCTTTGCCTGAGATTGGGCAGGTGTTGGTAGGCTCACAGTGGGACTTGCAAGTGGGATTGTGAGACTCTGAGGGAACATCTCACATTGACATGAGGCCCAGGCCCAGTGCACTCCCTGCCCACATGTACACACACAAACACTAGCACACACATACCCCCACTCACACACAGGCAGCTCCTCAGGCTGTGGGTTCTTCTCCAGGCCCTCAATCAGCCAAAACCCTCTGGTTATATATACCACCTACTCTCAAATGTTTAGAAAATAGAAAAATAGATAGAATGATGCACCAAATGTGGCGAAATGTTCAAAGTTGGTGAATCTGTGTATTTGCATGTGGGATGTGTTGGAATTCTCTGCATAATTTTCTATTATTTTTACGAATTTCTTATAAGATTGAAAGGACTTCAAAATAAAAAGTTCCACAAAGGAAGCTCAGGGCACTCCCTTCCTGGGCTTCAAAATAAAAAGTTCCACAAAGGAAGCTCATGTGCACTCCTGGAAGGACCATCTCAAGCACATCCTCACCCAGGCCACAGGCTCAGACATGCCAGCCAGACCCAGCTCCCCAAGCTGCTCCTTCAGGCTGCCCACACCCAGGGGCTTTGTACTGAGAGGACCTGGGAGCCACCACCACCCAGCAGCAAGGAGCACAGCCAGCAGGCAGACCTTGGTGTCTGGACACAATTCTCCACTGACAGGAACCAGGGCTCCTTGGAGAAATGGCTGATTCCAGGGCTGCAGCAAGAAAAGTGAAACATGAGCTTACAGCATCATATTGCTAGAAAGTAAGGAAGGGCTCAAGGAATCAAGGGGATCCATCAAAAGGAAAGACTTCAGCTCATGGGGCCCCTATTGGCCAAATCAAGGAAATTGGAGGATTAGAATAAGTAATGATATGAACTGACTATTAACTATTGAATTGGAATGCCTAAATCCATGTTGAATCAAACATGTAATACATACATACATACATACAAACATAAAGTTTGATTAAAAAATAGAATATTTACATAGTTATAGAGCACTCCTGCCCAAAAAATACTTATACAAAGAGGAAAAGGGTAACTTTATAGTGGAGAAGATTGTTGTCTCATGCTAATCAGGTGATTTGATGAGCACTGAGCACTATCAGTAATGGGATCACTGAAATCAGGAGCCACTAACCAGGGTGCCTGGAGGACCCAGCATCACCTCTGTGCTATTCCTCCCTTGGCCCTTGTTCTGGAGTATTATATAAATGGAGGACTGAAAGCAGAGACAGAGAAAGAGACCTGCCATTTTACTCTGACTTGTGAAAGATGACTCCAGGATCACCCCCAGTCACAGAAACCCTGAAAGACTGAGAGAGAGGCTGGAAGCTGAAATTGGCAGAGCAGCTGAAACTGAAGCCACTAGGTTGGGAGGAACAGGGAGAGATGAGCCATATGCTTGAGTGCCAACAGCTGAGCTTGGGGAGAAAGTGAGCCTAGAAGAGAAGGCAGAGACTGGCCTGATGTGGCCTTGCCACATGGCAGGAGTCTAGGATTGACAGCAGCTGACCTTTGGTGAGACAGCCTCTCTGATGGTGCCTTGATTTGGACATTTTCACAGCCTCAGAATCATCAGTTTTTACCTTAATAAATTCCCATATAAAAGACAAACTATTTCTGGTATTTTGCATTGGCAGCCTTTAGCAAACTGAAACAGACACTTTATGGAAAAACTGACCTGCAATAGACAAAAATGTCAAGATCATGAAAATCAGGGACGACTGGGGAACTTTTTCAGAAAGAAGAGCATTGAATCAAATCAACAAACTGCAATATGCAATAGTGGACTAGCTACTTTCACTATTAGGAGACATTCCTGGGACAATTGATTAAACTTTAATGGATCTGATGATTAGATGGCAGTTTCAGCATTGATTTCCTGATACTGAGGACTGTAATATGGTTATGTAGAATTCCTTATTTGAGTGAAATACACATATAAATTTTAGAGGAATAATTGGGGGTCAGGTCAATTACTCTCAAATGGCTCAAGGAAAAGGAAAGGGCTCTCATGGAGGACAGCTGATTGGGGACAGGATCCTGCCTGGGTGGTCTGTTCTGGGTGCCTACAGAGAGAGAACCTTGGGGACATTAGTCTGGAGGGAGCTGGACAGCAAGGTGTACTGCTTAATATAAAATCATGAGTTTTTTTCCCCAGCTGGAAATCGTGGATGCAGATGGCTAAGCCCCACCCTCCTGGCAACCCGGTAAAAGGGAGCACTCTCTGAGAGTGGGAGGGTCCTGCAAAGGGTGAGAGGTTTTTTTTCTGTCAGTTTGGGTGCCTGGACCCCCTTGCAGCTTTTCAGGAGCAAACCAGCCATCTAGAAGTGGTGCCAGGCTGAGGGGAGAGGCGAATCTGCTGAGGAAGCCTGATTTACCTAACAGCCATGGGGCACAGAGGCTTGGCTCAGGAGGGGGTGGAGCCAGCCAATTTTATACTTCCTTGCTGAGGATCAGAGTCTCAGCTCCCCTGGGGGGGGGAGGGGTCAGGCATTGGGAAGTGTTTGATAAGTTTCCACAAACTTATTTAGGGTCCCCTCAGCAGAGGGGGTAGTCCAGAAGAGGCCTTCTTTTGGCTCCCTTATGTCTTCAAAGAAAATTTTTTAACTTAATCTAATCACTAAAATCTGCCTCAAAACCTGCAGAGAGAAGGCTGCAGGGTAAATGATTGATGAACGCAGGCTGAAAGGCTCCACAAGGGCCCAAGAAGGAATGCAGTTCTTCCTTAGCTTTGTTTGACTGCATGCTTGTGTGTTTGTTTGGTTTATCTTTGTTAGTTTGTTTCTTGCTTTTCTTTCCACTTTCCTCCGCACCCCTTCCTTTTTATTTTAAATTAGGTGCTGCTAGCTTGTTTCTTCTTTGTTGTGCTTCTTCTTCCTTGATTTTCTATTCTCTGTGTATAGTGATTTTGTCTAACAATGCTATCTCTTTTCCTTCCTTCATCTTTCTACATTCTCCCTTCTGTTGCGGTTCTTACATTCCACCTTTTTTCATTAGTCCTGAACTTTATGGGTGTCGATTTCTATCTTGTCTGTTTTCTTTTTTATTATTATTAACTTTTTCCTTTCAGCCCTTTCTTTACTCTTTCCCTCTCTCCTCATCATCTGGCCTTTTAAATCATTCTAAATATTTTTCTCGATTTGGTTTCCCATTCCATTGTAAGTACTCCACTTTTTTCCCCCTATAACTGTACACTGACTACATGAGTTAAATATTCATTTTACTAAGTGTGATACAGCCCCTCTTCTAACTTTTATCAATATTACTATTATCCTTTTTCCTTTCTTACTTCTTTAGATTCCTTTGGCCCTAATCTTTTTCCTTCAAGGGAACATAGAAAAAAGCAAGGAAATACAAGAAGAACAAGGTGTCAAAGAGAAAATTTAACACTCACACAGAACTGCCAGCTAAATAAAACTATAAAGCAGAGAGAGAAGCTAATCAACTGAATAAACCCATCAACATAAAATGATGACAAGAGGACAACAAAAAACTACAAACCATACTGAGAAACAGGAAGACATGGACCATTCCAATGATTAGACTAAAAAGCTGGAAGAGATGCAGAACATCGAACAACTAATCAAAGCTGTCCAAACAAATATCGGAACAATTTAATGAAGTGAAGGAAAAGATTAAGGGTATTAAGAAGATATCTGGGAGAACATACTGAAGAAATTGTAAACATACATAAAAAGATAATGGATATGATGGTGATGAATAGCACAATCCAAGAAATCAAAAAGATGCTGGATTCATATAACAGCAGATTTGAACAGGCAGGAGAAAGAATTAGTGATGTGGAAGATAGTACATTTGAAATCAAACAGATAGAACAGATAGATACAAAGACAGAAAAAATCCACCAGGGACTTAGGGATTTAACTGACAACACCAAATGCACAAACATACACATTATAGGCATCCCAGGAGAACAGAGGGGAAAGGGAACAGAAGGAGTGTTGAAGGAAATAATGGATGAAAACTTCCCAACCAGATTGATGGAGATGGATGGACATGTCCAGAAATCACAGTGCACCCCAAACAGTATAAATCCCAATAGGCCTACTCCAAGACATAATTATCAAAATGTCCAATTCTCAAGACAAAGAGAAAATACTCAAGGCAGTAAGAGAAAAGAAAACCATCACATACAAGGGAAGCAAAATAAGATTAAGTGCTTATTACTCATCTGAAACCATGGAGGGAGAAAGACAGTGGTATGACATAGTCAAGGTAATAAAAGAAAAAAACTTCCAGGCACAAATTCTCTACCAGCAAAGCTGGCATTCAAAAATGATGGAGAGTTCAAAACATCCACAGATAAACAGAAATTAAGAGAATATGCCAATAAGAAACCTGCACTTAAAGAAATACTAAAGGAAGTTCTACAGGTTGAAAGGAAAAAACAGGAGAGAGAGAGTTGGAGGAGAGTGTAAGAATAACTAAAAAGACAAAAAGAGAAATAAAAACAACGTATAACATACATAAACCCAAAGAAAATATGGCTGATGTAAGAAATTCATTGAGAGTAATAACACAGAAAATGGATTAAACTCACCCGTTAAGAGACACAGATTGGCAGAATGAATAAGGAAATATGACCCATATATATGTTGTCTACAAGAAACCCAACTTAGACCCAGGGATTCAAGGGGGCTGAAAGTGAATGGCTGGAAAACAATTTTACAAGCAAACAATAACCAAAAAAGGGCAGGAGTAGCTATGCTAATATCAGACAAAATAGACTTTAAATGCAAAACTATTGCAAGAGACAAAGATGGACACTATATATTAGTAAAAAGGGTAATCTTCCAAGAAGAGAGAACAATCATAAATATTTATGCACCTAATCAGGGTGCCTCAAAATACATGAGGCAAACACTGGAAAAACTAAGTGGAGAAATAAATGTCTCCACACTTATACTGGGGGACTTTAATACACCATTATCACCATTAGTCAGAACATCTAAACAGAGAATCAATAAAGAAACAAAGACTCTGAAAAATGCATTAGAGGACCTCGACCTAATAGACCTATATAGAATGCTACACCCAAATACAGCGGGATATACATTCTTCTAAATGCACATGGATCATACTCCAAGACAGACCACATGCTAGGCCACAAAACAACTCTCAATGAATTCAGAAAGATTGAGATTATACAAAGTAATTTCTCTGACCACAATGGAATGAAATTGGAAATCACTAAGGGCCAATGAACCATATTAGGCACAAAGATATGGAAGGTAAACAACACACTCTTAGACAAACAGTGGGTCAAGGAGGAAATCTCAAAAGAAATCAGTAACTACCTTGAATCGAATGAAAATAACAACACAAGATATCAAAACCTATAGGATGCAGCCAAAGCTGTACTGAGATGGAAATTCATAGCCATAAATGTATATATTAAAAAAGAAGAAAGAGATAAAACCGAAGATCTAACTGCACACCTGGAGGAATTGGAAAAACAGCAACAAACTAACTCCAAAGGAAGTAGAAAGAAAGAAATAACAAAGATTGGAGCAGATGTAAATGAAATAGAATATAAGAAACCACTAGAAAAAATAAACAAAACCAAAAGCTGGTTCTTTGAGAAAATCAATAAAATTGACAAACCCTTAGCCAGACTAATAAAGAAAAAGAGAGAACAGATGCAAATACACAAAATAAGGAATGAAGAAGGGAATATCATTACTGACCCCACCGAAAAAAAGAGTATCATAAGAGGATACTTTGAAAAATTATATGCCAACAAGAATGATAATTTAGAGTAAATGGACAAATTCCTAGAAACTCACAAACAGCCTACATTGACGAAAGAAGAAATTGATGAACTCAACAGTCCAATTACAAGTAACAAGATAGACCCAGTTATCAAAAACCTCCCAACTAAGAAGGGCCCAGGAGCAAATGGCTTCACAGGTGAATTCTACCAAAGATTCTGGAAAGAGCTAACACAAATTCCACTTAAGCTCTTCCAAAAAACAGAAGTAGAAGCAACCTTGCCTAACTCATTCTATGATGCCTACATTACCCTAATACCAAAGCCAAAGATACCACAGGATAGGAAAATACCACACCAATTACTCTAATGACTCTAGATGCTAAAATCCTCAACAAAGTACTTGCTAATCACATTCAACAACATATCAAAAGAATTATACACCATGACCAAGTGGGAGTCATCCCACATGCAAGGATGTTTCAACATAAGAAAATCAATCAATGTAATACACCACATAAACAGTTTGAAAGAAAAAAATCACATGATCATCTCTATAGATGCAGAAAAAGCATTCAACAAAATACAGTACCCTTTCCTGATAAAAACACTGCAAAAGATAGGAATAGAAGGAAACTTTTTGAACATGATAAAGGGTACATATGAAAAACCCAAAGCTAACATCATCTTTAATGGTGAAATCTTAAAAGCCTTCCCTCTGAGATCAGGAACAAAACAAGGATGCCCACTATCACCACTCCTATTTAACATTGTCTTAGAAGTAATTGCTCAAGCACCGAGGCAAGAAGAAGATATAAGAGGCATCCCAATTGGGAAAGAAGAAGCAAAAATGTCATTATTTGCAGATGACATGATCTTATTGTAGAAAGCCCTGAGAAATCTACAACAAAGCTTCTAAAACTTATAAAGGAGTTCAGCAATGTCGCAGGCTATAAGATAAATGCCCAAAAATCAGTAGCATTTCTGTACACCAATAATGAGCAATCTGAGGAGGAAATCAAGAAAAAAATACCATTTACACTAGTAACTAAAAGAATCAAATACATAGGAATAAATTTAACTAAAGACGTAAAGGACTTATATACAGAAAACTACACAACACTGTTAAAGGAAATCAATGAAGACTTAAATAAATGGAAGAATATTCCCTGTTCATGGATAGGAAGACTAAACATCATCAAGGTGTCTATCCTACCCAAACTAATCAACAGATTTAATGCAATCCCAATAAAAATCAACCCTGTATTTTTTCAGGAATTGGAAAAACTAACTACAAAATTTGTATGGAAAGGTAAGAGGCCCCAAATCACCAAAGACATATTGAAAAAGAAAAATCAAGTTGGAGGTATCACACTACCTGACTTTAAAACATACTACAAAGCTACAGTGGTGAAAACCACATGGTATTGGCACAAGGATAGACACATTGACCAATGGAACCACAGTTAGAGTCCTGATATAAATCCTCACACATACAGTCATCTGATATTCAACAAGGACACCAAGCCCACTCAGTTGGGAGAGAATGGCCTCTTCAACAAGTGGTGCATGGAGAACTGGATATTCATATCCAATAGAATGAGAGAGGAACACCATCTCAACCTTATATGAAAATCAACTCAAGATGGATCAAAGATCTAAATATAAGAGCCAAGACCATAAAGACCTTGGAAGATAATGTAGGGAAGCACCTACAGGACCTTGTAATAGGAAATGGTTTCATGAACTTCACACCCAAAGCACGAGCAGCAAAAGAAAAAATAGATAAATGGGATCTCCTCAAAATTAAAATGTATGCACCTCAAAGGACGTTATCAAGAAAATAAAAAGGCAGCCTACACAATGAGAGAAAATATTTGGCAACCACATATCTGATAGGAGCCTAATATCCTGCATATATAAAGAAATCCTACACCTCAAAAATAAAAAGACTAACAACCCATTTAAAAAATGGGCAAGTGACCTGAAAAGACACTTCTCCAAGGAAAAAATACAAATGGCTAAAAAGCACATGAAAAAAATGCTCGACATCTCTAGCTATTAGAGAAATGCAAATCAAAACTACATTGAGATACCATTTTACAGCCATTAGAATGGCGGCTATTAAAAAAACAGCAGACTATAAGTGTTGGAGAGGATGTGGAGGAATGGAAACCCTCATCCACAGCTGGTGGGATTGCGGAATGGTCCAGCCACTGTGGAGGACAGTTTGGCAGTTCCTCAAAAAACTAACTATAGATCTTCCATATGATCCGGCGATTCCACTGCTGGGTATATACCCAGAAGAACTGAAAGCAAAGACATGAACACCAATGTTCATAGCAGCATTGTTCACTATTGCCAAAAGTTGGAATCAACCCAGGTGCCCTTCAACAGATGAATGGATAAACAAAATGTGGTACATACATACAATGGAATATTTCTCAGCTGTAAGAAGAAATAAAGTGCTAATACACAGGATAACATGGATGAATCTGGAAGACCTTATGCTGAGTGAAGCAAGCCAGGCATTGAAGGATGAACAGTACATGACTTCACTGATATGAATTAAGGAAATTGAGCGGTGTCTGAGAACTATTTGTCTGAAAGATAGGTGTACAAGAAAGAGAAAGTTGTGAGCCATCACCCATATGGACATAATCTATGGTAAAGTGATAGAGTACAGTTGTGTATTGAAGGGATAGGACAGGAGGGTACTGATATATTGGGTTGGGTGGTGCAGGGTTGACAGGTGGGTAGTTTGGGAAGCATGGGTTACAATACCCAGGATACTGAGGGGAGAGCAGAAATAGACAGGTGGGCATCTCTTAAGAGCTAGGGCAGTTCCTAATAGTGGAGGACAAACTAGTTGTCATGACCTCTTGTTGCATGTAACTATGAATCTTGTCATTTAATGAGTCAAGCCAGGGGGTCATCATGGGCCCTGGTGGGATGAGGAGGGAGGAACAGAATAGATCAAACAGGGAGTATTTAGTGGTCAGTGGAAATGTTTTTCATTACCTTACAGTGATGGACAAAGGACATGATAAATATCATCAAAATTTATATAAGTGTACGATCTAAAATGTAAACACTGGGGAGTGAGAGGGGGAAGGTGCCATGGTACAGACTGGATACCAGATATTGCAGTGATAAAAGGCAAAATGTCAAAAAAAAATTTGTAATTTTAAAAAAATGTTTTCTCATTTTTTGAATAACCCAATCCTTCAATTTTATTTTATTTACATTTTTTTAAAATTTTCATGTATTTTATCTCTTACATTTAAACATCATTATTATTTCATTTTGCTATTAATTGTATTTGACTATTGTATTGGCTTCATCTTTAAAGAAGCTTTGGATCACAGAAGGGTTACAACTGGGGTGGGAGAGGAACATTGGTGGGGGTGTCAGGGATGGGGGGTGCATGGGAGGAAGTACACCTGAACATATATAAAAGGTATATAAAATTGTTCAAATGCTCAAGGGGCACGGTCACAGTGGGTGGAGAACCACTCAATAAATGAGAGAATACTGATTTCCCATCTTGGAGCGCTCTGCCATATTCTCCAAGAGAGAAGCAACAATCCCCCAAGTGTAGGGGCAGTGTCTGGCAAAGGAGGATGATCCATTGATGGGCTCTTGTTATTGATGACTAGCCTTATGAGTCTTTGCTCTTGAAATTGAAACTTAGCCTATTGTTATAGGGTGCTTAAGGTTTGCCTCCTGAGAGCCTCCTTGTTGCTCAAACGTTGCCTCTCTCTAAGCCAAACTCAGCATATGAATGCATTACTTTCCTCCCAGTGTGGGACATAACTCCCAGGGATGAGCCTCCCTGGCAATGAGGGATTACTAACAAGTGCCATTGGGTAATACAACTGGAAAAAGACCTTGAATAAAAGGGGGAAAAGGTAAAGACAAATGAGTTCATATGGCTAAGAGACGTCAAAGTGTGTCAGGAGGTCATCCCAGAGGTAATGCTTATGCACATCTCAATAGGACCTCATTGGCACCAATGTGTATACACCCCAAACAGAGGGACTCCTGAGGACTCTGGAGACACCCAGGTCCTATATCAGGGCAGATAGCCCAGAGTTTTGCACCTTATCAGTGGGCCTTACTTTGGAATCCTTGCTCCTGAGGGTGACAGAGTTGGACCCAAATATGTCTTCCCTGCACATGGTCTATCTGTCCCTTCTATTCAAACCTATATGTGGTGCCAGAGTTTGTAGGTGTACTTCCAGAGACCAGAGTCTTTGGGCTGTCCATGTGCCAGCTGGGCCCAGAATCTTGGTGGAGATGCAACTCTTACTCTACAACTCAACAGACTCACCCTGGACACCTAATGGGGAGATGATGATGGATAACAGCCATCCTAGGGAATGGGGAGAGTCTGCAGCTGCAGGCAGAATAATCCCATCCATCTTATCTATGAGATATAAGCCCCCTCTCACTTGGAGGTGGAGTGGACATCACCATCTCAGACTCCTCAGGACTGGGGGAAGAACTATGGACTAGAGTGGACTTACTGGTATTCTGTTACAGACATATTATGATTCATGCAATGGAAGTAATTACAAAATTAATGTGGAGCAAGTGGCCACCGGACACTTTAGGGGCAGGGATAGGGAAAAGCAGTTGTAATACAGCGGCTTTTTCAGGACTTGGGAATTATCCTGAGTGACACTGCAATGACAGATATAGGCCATTTTATATCATCATATAACATGCAGAACTGTGTGTGAGAGAGTGTGGTCTACAATGTGAACTATGGTCCATGTTTAGTGGCAAAGCCCCAAGATGTGTATATCTATTGCAGGTGATGTGCTACACTAATAAAGGATGTTTATGTGGGAGTAGTGGGATAGGGGCACATGGGAATGCCTACAATTTTTGTGTAACATTATGTAATCTAAGTATCGTTTAAGGAAAAAAAATTATTATAAAAAAAGGAAAGGAAAGGTTATTGGTTCTCTATTTGTAAGTTTCTGTAAGTTTGTGATTGTTTCAAAGTTAATGGTGTAAGAACTGTGTTTTCAGGGAGAATAGAATGTGTCACTGAAGGAGCTGAGGCATATATCATTACTGATATATATACCCAAAATTTGGACAGGCAGAGTTCTGGCAAATGGAAGTGGGATGTGACTGAGAGGGAGCCTGAGTGAAGGTCCCAGGTCTGCAGAGTGGAGTGGATGGAGGAAGGCAGCTGAGAGCATTCCTGAGTTCTGCTGACAGGCACAGGTCTTGGGGAACAGCTGCCCCCACCCCAGGATGGGCTGCCTATCTCACTCTGCACACATGGCCAGCTGCCTCTGTAGTTTCCCCCCACTCATTCCATCAGAGCATTTGCTACACTTTTCTAATTATTGTCAGCTTATTTCTGTCACCACTGCTAACCCGAGTTCCCTGAGGGCAAGAGCTTGACTTGCTCGCAATTGTTTCATGTAAACTGCTCCTGAAGACCTGAAGACTAAGAGAATTGGGGAGACAGGGCTTGAGGGGTGATTCCTGCTGTTGACAACTGCTGAGTCACCCATGTGAAAGGCAGGGGGATGAGATAAGAGGACAGAGATGGTACCACCTGCACTGAAGGCTCTGTAGTCTGCCCCCAAAACTGGGAGAAGATCCCACACGCTTGTTCTTCTTGCTGTCTTTGCAGATGCTGCAATAATGCCATCCTCCTTGCTCCCAACCCCCCCCCCCACATACCTTCCTCTAATCTCCTTCTCTCCCCAGTTCCATGCCAGTGGACACAAAGGCCCACCACCCTCCACTCTTCCAGCCACTTCCAGGATTTCATCCCAAGGAAATAATCAGGTGAAGGGCAAAGGGCAGAAATATCCTTCAAATGTTGTGCATAAAAGTGGACCCATCTAAGTGTCCATCAGCAGGGGACTGACACACCCACATTGTGAAATGCCAGGCAGGGATTAAAAGGTCAACCTTAATCTCTAAACTGTGACATGCAGAGATGTCTAGGATATAAATGGATGAAAGCCAGAGTTCAAAACATTAAACTTTAATTTAAATGAATACAATGTTGTTTTGCAAACACAATGAATTACCACCTGAACTGAAAATGTACCATATCCCCCCCTGCTTAGGTCATCCCCAACCAGGTTTGCCTCTCAGGACTACAAGGAGAAGACTCCACCAACACAGAAATGGCAAGATGTGCTGATGGCCCACTCCCCAAGTTAGCTGGGTGGGGAGATGCACCCTGTGGCACAGGCAGATAGGAAGGTGCAAGCATTGGAACAATCCTACACTCACTAGAAATACCTGAACAGCACAAATTTGTCCCTAGAGCTGAACTCTCTCTAATCTATTGTTGCCTTACTGGAAACAGACCTCCTTGGACTTCTGATCTCATGAACATTTCTCAAATATGTTCCCTCTATATGGAGTAACTAATAAAACTATTCAAACATGGCAGAGGGCTAAAGAAGACCACTGAGCTACTCAGGGGACTGGTCCAGGGATCTTTAGGGACCTCCTTCTCTAATTTGGGATAAAGCTCTGTAAATTGTCATCATGAATAGTTAATCTTCTGACCCTGGTTGGACCCCAGCCACCTCTGGAGCCCTGGGCTCAGGAGTGATTTCCCTGTGGCATGCAACTCCTATCTCCCCTCCCCAGGCCCCTCCTCTAGCTAGTTCATCTTTGCTGAGGTCATTCACCCCAAAGGCATTAGCCAAGCTCCTCCTGCAGCCTAAGCTAGTGGACACAGGTGGTAGGAGGGAAACAAATGTAGCACTGTAGAAAGGCCTCACTTGGCCAGAGGGCTGATGGGCATCTGAGACAGAGCTAGGGCACAGGCTGGGGACAAGGTGAGGCAAGTGCATGTAACTGACTGTGGTGGTTTGGAGCTATGTACCCCAGAAAAGCATGTTCTTAAACTTAATCCACCATGTGGACCTACTGATAAGGTTACATCAGTTAAGGTGTGGCCCAGCTGGATCAAGATAGGTCTTAATTCTATTGCTGAAGGGCTTATAGGGAAGGTCACAGAGAAAGTGAAAGCCAGAGGTCGCAGCTAGAAGCTGAAAGTCAACAGAAGCCGGAATAGAAAGGAGAAGCTGGGAAAGGCTGCTGTGTACATTGCCATGTGACAGAAAAGCCAAGGACTCAGGATCCCCAGCAGCCAGCTCCAGAATGTGGTAGTCTGTGAGAGAAAGCATCACCTTGATGACAACTTCATTTTGGACTCCTCCTCAGAAAGAAACATGAATCTATAAATTCCTGTTGTTTAAGCCAAACCATTGCTTGGTATTTCCTTTGGTAGCCTGTAAACAAACACTGGCCAAGTTTCTGTACACACCCCAGTGCTTGGGGAGTCAGAAGGAACCCCTGAAGAGGGAATTCTACCAACAAGGAGAGAATGATTGTGGAAGAACAAGGAAGTTAGCAGATTACCAAAGAAAACCACTCCTCATGTTTGCTGGTCCATGGAACGAAGACCAGCTCCCCTCATCTCTGCCTAAAGTCCACATTGACCATCCCCACTCACAGACATGGGCACCCAGTCAGTCTCACTGATAAATATGGACAGACAAACATGAATCTACAATGGTCAAAGAAAGGGGACAGTCAAAAGACCAATGGGAAAAGACTGAAAATCATTTCTAGAAGAGCAAGGCCCTGGTTCCTTCCTGTTTCTGACCCTGTCTTTCTCAGTACACTGCAGGGCCAGGATCTAGTGTTAATAGGACTCCTGCAGGCATTGAAGCATGTTTTACAAAAATTCTAATTAGCATCCTGTGAGGAACATAAGAAAATATTGTATCCATAAAAAGGTAATGCATTAGGTTCCTGGCTGCTAAAACCAATACCCTACAGGTGGTGGCCTTAACAGGAATTTACTGGCTCATGGTTTCAGACGCTAGAAGGCTCCCTTCCTGTCAGGGTCCATATCTTCTGGCTGGCTGGCAATCTTTGGAGTTCCTTGGCTTTTCCATCACTGAACATGCACAGGTCGGCATCTTCTCCTTTCACTTCTGGGTTCCATTAACTTCCAGCTTCTGGCTTCTCTGGGTGGCTTCTCTCTTCGTCTCCATTTTCTGTTGTTCTTAAGAACTTCATCCGTAATGGATCAAGGCTCACCCTTACTCAGTTTGGGCACACCTTAACTAATAACATCTTCAAAGATTCTACTTACAAATGGCTTCACAACCACAAAATTACAAGGAAAATTCAGAAGTCATAAAAGAGCTTTTGGAATTTAAAATATAACTCAAAATAATTCAACAGGATTGTTAAGTGACAGATTTTAAGAAAAATCCAAAAAAACACAATTAAAAAGAGATGATAAATATACAAAAAATTAAAATGAGAAGGAATATAAGAAAAAAGATAAGCTATTCAGGAGATTTGTCAAGATGTACCAACATGCAAAAATATTTGTGCTATAAAGGGAGTATAAAATATGCAAAGTGAGGAAATTTTCAAATAATTTTATGAAAGAAATAGTACAAGAAATGTTGAGAGCTTAAAGGAGACCTTTTTTAAATTGAAAGACTTCATGTCAAGATGATTTAAAAAGACTCTCACCCTAGAACATGATTGTGAGGGGGAGTAGGGTACAAGCTGGGGTTGGACTACCCATGGAAATGGGGAAGGGTTAGAGAAGGAGCAGGTGAACTTGGGGGATTTGCAGGTCTGTGGTTAAAACTACAATGGTGGGAATGTTCTTTTCGCAAATATGGCAGGGGAGGATCACTGGTGCAGCGTGTCAGGGTGGGATGATATGTGGGATAGGGTGCACCTGGGGCATTCCTCTATGGAATATGACAGTGTTCATCTTGCCATAGTGTGTTATCTCAGTGGGTGGAGACCCACACAATAAACAAAGTATTAAACTCCCATCAGGGGGAATCCTGCTATGTTCTCAGTTAGAGGGGAAGAATCTCTCAAGAACAAAGGTAGTGCCTAATAAAAGAAAACAGAGCAACATGTCAAGCCCTCAATATTATTGCACATAACTCTAAACCTTATTCTTCAAAAACTGAAACATAGTGGTTACCAAAGACTCTGAGGGAAGAAAAGTGTGGCAGTTTGATATTATTTATGAATTCCAAAAAGAGATATATATTGTTTGTAAACTGGTCTGTTCCTCTGGACATGATACCTTTTGAGTGTATTAGATTCAGCTGAGATGTCTTTGATTAAATATGTTAAGATCAGGGCTTTGATTCTACCACATCTGTAGGGAGGAAATCAGGGTTGAATCCTCACCCCCTTGGTGGGCTACATAAATGGACAGTCACTTAAAAAGGCACATAGAAGAAGATACACAAAGGAAGGGAGCTCCATAGACATGGAAGAGAAGAGATCTTTGATCCTGAAGCCTCAGGAAGAGAGATAAGCCATTTGCTTGATAGTTCACAGGTGAAGAGAACAGAGCAGCTGAGCCCTATGCCAGGCTACAGATGATATCAGAAGAAGCTGGGCCCACAGAGCCTTAAGAGGAAAGAGGAAGGCTGAACCCTCACAGACATTGCCTGCCATCTTGTTTCAACATGTGGCAACTGACTTTGGGTGAGAAATCAACCTTGAGTTGGGCTCATTAGGGCCTTTTAACTGTAAACCTTTATTCCAAAGACCCTTTATTAAAGCCAATAGATTTCTGGTACATTGCATCAGCATCCCCTTTGGCTGACTAATACAGGGAGGGAAGAATAGAATAGATGAAACATATGGCATTTTCAGGGCATTGTAATTGTTCTGCATGATCTTGCAATGATGGATACAGGCCATTTTATATTTTGTCTAAACCTATAAAAATGTACGGTCCAAAATGTAAACCATAATGTAAACCACTGACCATGGTTAGTATCAATGCTTTGATATTTGACATCACTTGTAACAAATGTACCATACACATGTAAAATGTTATTAATGGGGGAGAGTGGGATGGGGTTGGGTATATGGGAAACTCCTATATCTTCTATGTGACTTTTCTATAACCTAAGGCTTCTTTGAAGATAAAGGGAAAAAAACACTAGGGGAACAGATGGGAGAGGGGGTGGTGTATATGGGAATCTCCAACGTTTTTGATGTAATCTAAATCATTTACGTAATCTAAAGCTTCTTTCCAAAAATTTTAAAATTTTAAAATTTTAAAATATTATTGTGAAATTTCAGATCACCGAGATTAAAAACAAAAACAGATTTCTTAAAAAGGTTGTTTGTAAATCTTTGGAAACAAATGGAAATGGTTAAAGCATTTAAAAATGCAAGTCTAGACAAAATATTGGCAAACTGAATATTGTAATGAATAAAAACAATATAATAAAAAAAGACAAACAAATGAAAACAAAACAAAATAACAAAAAGAAAATATAAAAACAAAATAGAAAAAACAAAACAAAAAAGAATTTAAATGTTCTCTGAAAGAAAAAATAGGTTATCTGTGAGGGATTAAACAGCAAAAAAATATCTGAACCATCAGCAACAACACTGCAAAATACAAAATGGTATTACAATACCTTCAATTGGCTGAGGGAATAGTATTTTCACCTCTGAATTCTGTTCCTGCCAAATTGCCAATCAATTGTGAGGACAGATGAGAATGTTGAACTTTATCTCCCAAGCAGCTTATTTTGCAAAGTTCAAGGAAGATATTCTCTAACAAGACAATGAAGTCCTGACAAAAAGAACAAGATACAATTTAGGAAACAGTGGAACAAACCCAGACAAGCAGTTTAGGAACTTTCAGTCAGGAGGCTCCACCCCAGGCCTAGGGAGACTTCACTCCAGATAGAACAGGAAGAAGGACAGTGCCCAGCAGCCAGGATTTCAGATGGAAAGCTCAAAATGCTAGAAGAAATTAAGGATATGACCAAAGTAGATAATGTAAGAGAAAAGAAAGGCAATGAGAAATTCCAGGAAAACAAAAGGTTGAAGAGAAAAAAAATAAACACATATATAAATTTGGGTGATTGGATGAATTGATAGTGCCAGCATCTTCCTGACAAGGTGGGAAGCTGCAAGATTTTTCTATATTTTAAGGAATTCAACGCTACAATGACAAATAGTAGAGAAACTAGAGTAATTATATTTCTACCATGGGATGAGGGTGCAGGAGAGCTGGAGAGTCTAAGAAGCTCACTCTTGCCCTGTCCAACAGGTGGTAACAGGTGAGGTCAGGGGGCACTGGAGGGGGAAGGAGTGGGCAGCAGCTCTTTCATTTCATTTTAACTCCTTCTACAATTACTCTTTGGCCATGTGCATATTTCATTGTATAAAATAAATTAAATTTAATCTGAAATAACTTTGGGAAAAGGCTCTGTTCCAGTGACACAAATGTGGCGTCTAATCATACAACACTAGATGAAAGTGAACATCCTGATCATTCCACTCTTCTGTACCCTGAAACAAGAGGTGAAAGGATCATCGCATCTGTTGCAGAAGTAATTGTCCTGTCTAGAGCAGGCCCACCTGTGGGGCTGGGATCAGCCAGGGTGGCGAGGGGCACAGCTGCACTGGCATCAGGACAGGGCATCATGAAGTCCAGCTCCTGACCATGGACCAGCTGCCCACTCTGGAAATAAACTTCTGTGGAGGACTCCAGTGTGAGGGACACCAGCCACAATCCTGGGGTGGCCAGTGTGGGATCCATCAAGTCGCCACTGGAAGTCAGAAGGCAAACACCAGGCCCAGGACAAATGGGGTCCAGGAGGCAGTGCAGAGGCCCAAACCCTGCATCAACATCTCAGTGCCCTACAGAAATCTGTTGGACAAGCAAACACCACCCCTCAGTGGGTAGGGGCTCCTGCATTTTGGCTCCAGGGAAGAGACTCCAGCTACATTTGGGAATCTGGTTCCCATCTGAGCCCTGATGGGCTATGGGACCCACACATCAGGAGTCACACTGTGCTCCTATCCTCCTGCCACATATGAGAAGCATATGAGGGGCTGGCCCCAGGGACACTTAATAAATAGGATTGCTAGAAATCTGAAACTCATTGACAGTTGTGTTTACAATGGCTGCAAATGGAGCACTGGTACAAGACTGAAAACTGAGAAGGATTAGCAGGAGCCTCAAATGTAGTCAACAAATGATGGTGCATTAAAGTAACAGTAGGTAACAAGTAACTAGTAATTTACAGAATTAATATTCATCTAATGCTCACTGTCTCTCAGACTAAGCTCCAAACTTAGCTTAACCCCAGATAATCTCTGCAGCAACTCCTCACAGCAGGTCTTATCACTAGCTCCATTTCACATGTGGGAAAACAGACACGGAGAGGTCAAGTGACCCTGCCCAAGGTCACAGAGCAAGGTGGGCTTGGGCCTGGATATGAACAAGCCTGGAAGCCATGAGAGATTCTGATGTGAGAACATTTAAAGGAAAAGGAGGAACAGGTGCACAACAATGTCATGGGAAGACTGAGGCAGTGTTCTCCACCCAGCCTGGTGTCCCAACCCTGCCTTGGCCAGCCACGAGAGTTGCCAGCACCCTCCTTATTGTTCCATCATCTTCATGCTCCTTGAAAGAGATTCTCAGAAAGAGGACCTGAGGCAGAGGAGTAACTGGGAAACCATTTGTTGTAACTAACTCCATGACATTTGAAAAGAAAAAAATACTAGAAATAAACTAGAATAACGGCTGCACATTATACTTCTTTCTAAGTCTGCCTCTCCCATTGTCAGAAGGAAGCTGCCTCCACTTGCAGCCATGGGGGCTCCTTTCATCCCAGAGTACAGCTGTCTCTGCTCTCAGCTGCCACAGACCACCCTCTCCCAGCCCTGCAGTCCCATCCTCAGAGCAGAGCAGGGGCGGAACAGGGGAGGGTCCTGCTCACTATGGAGATGACAGTACCTGGAAGCCAGTGGCTTTGAATAGGTCTCATCTACAGGAAATTCTGGGGCCGTGGCCAGTGGTTGCCACAGTCCTTGGGTGGTCTCCCAGGACTGCAGAGGGTCATATCCCTTATTTCCTGCTGAAAGCATGGCAGAGTCAGAGGGAGGGGAGGCTAGGAGCTCTAATGTCTGCCTCCTTCCCCCAACATACTGAGGGCTTCCTAGAAGGTAACAGCACTCACTTATTGGAAGAGGGTGTCACCACTGCTTCAATCCACTATTCTTTATTGGTTGGTCTCTCTTCAATCTAAGTCAACAATCCAAAGTTATGAATTCAGGACACCCACAAACCATGACACTTGGTTCAGCAGCCCCCTCCCTCTGTCCACATTATGGCCCTTTCTCCTGCCCAACTCCTGGCCCTGGCTGCATATTAACCTCTAAACACAGAGTGGCTGCCACAGCCCCACCTGGCTAATACTCAGCCACTGAGGAGCCTCTGAGCCCAATCTCATGATGGCCTCAGGTAGAGCACTCTCAATCCCTGATGACAAATTGACCCAACAACACTTGATGGTGAACTCTCACCACCAGGAAAAACCTTTAACTTGAAAATGGCACACTGCCCCTGCCTAACCAGACCCAGGGTGAAAGTGAAGCATGTTGGAAGCCAGCAGCCCACCCCCAAACTACAAGAAGCCTCAGCCCTCAGGCCTCACCTGACCCTGCAGGCCTGTCTCCCCACTGGACATCAACATGGGGGTTGCCTGATGGCCCTGGTAGGGCTTGCTCTAGGCTCAGGAGGAGGGACCTTTGGCATCACTGGAAATTGTCAAACCAGTTGCAGACCTGCTCGATAGTCAAGCTCATCTCCCATGCCAGGAGCTCCTGCCCAGGACAACAAGGCACTGAGTCAGACCAAGTCCACCCTCATCTCTAGAAGGACAGCTGGGACAGGGTCTTGGAGTGCCTGAGGGTTGCCACCTGCTCATTCACTTGTTTGCTACCAAGCAATCTGGCCAAGGCACAGGCAGGGCCAGGAGTGAACAAGAGGTGCAGCCCCTGCTGTGTGGAGCAGACACCCATGGGGAGTCTGTGGAGCAGCCCTGCTGCCCAGGTGCCCACCTTCCGATGGCACCCAGAGGCTTACTGAGGGTCCCTTGGGGATGCAGCCCATCCCTGCAGCTCCCAAACTTCATATGGATGGAAGGCCAGGGAGGCTGTGGGTCTCCACCAGAGTCCCCACTCCTCAATCTGTCCAACCTGCTGCATGTGCTGGGGTCCTGCCAGGCCTGCTGAAAGCAACTCCAGCTTCACAAATCCAGCAACAGTCCCTGAGAATGAACAGGCTTCAGGCAGATGGCTTCCCTACAGAGTTGCAGGTGCCATTTAAAAACCCCAGTCTCCTGGGGCCAGCAGAACCCCTCTCCTGTGGACAGCAGAAACAGTCCCCAGTGGGGTGCATGTCTGTCTGAGTCTCCCCTGGTGAGGCCAGTCCCAAGGGACTCCACACCTGACCTGGTGAGTTTTCTCTCTGCTTTAGAGGGACCAGAGCTCAGAGAAGGATTGGAATGGGATGGAGCAAGCAGGTGCCAAGGCCTGGGTGTCCCAGCAGTTGTCCTCCTCCTCCTCCGGTGTGGGTTACCTACCCTCCTGCCCCCACCCCACACTCACTCCTGCCCCCTGCACAGCAGCCACCCACTAGTCCCTGGTGGGCAGGACCCCTACCTGCTGGGCTCACAGCTCTCTGTGTGGGCTCCTCTCCCTGGGTGATGCCTTGCTTGGTATCCATCCCCCCACTTTTTATGTGCTCAGGGCCTGGACACAGGAGACACTTAAGGTGCATGGGTTGAAGCCATATGACTGGCAATATTTTGGCTCCACTTGGCAAAACAAAGCCTCTCTGTGTGCAGATTGTCCACTCAGGGCAGCAATGCCCATCAGACAACCAGCCCCTGTCCTGGAACCACCAGCTAAAAGCAGTTGGGTAATGCTCAGGAGACCTGGCACAGCCCCTACAGGGGAGACTCCTGGAGAAGCAGCCTGGGTGAGTGAGCAGCCTATAGGGGGGCATGCTAAGGGGAGCATCCTAGTGAAAAGCAGCTTGGGGGAATATCCTGGGGTTCAGACTCTTGGAAGGGAGCTCCCCAAGGAAGGGACAGCCTATGGGGAGAAGTAACCTGGGGGATGAGCATCCTGGGGAAGAAGCAGGCTTTGGAACATCCTGGGGAGATGCATCTCAGGGGCAGGAGTGACATTGGGAATCTTTTTGGTGGGAGGAATGTGGGGGTACCTTATAGGGAGCATCTTGGGGGCAGATTCTATTCTGGGGAGCAGAATCATGGGGTACATACTGGGGAGCATGCTAAGGGAGAATCCTTGGGGAGAAGGAGCATCATGGAGGGGGAGCAGTCTGGGTGGGAGCTTTCTAGGGGCATCCTGGGGAGGAGCAGCCCAGGGAGGGCACAGCCTGGGGGAAGCAGCCCCATCCTCTACTCTCACCCCTTGGGCCTTGTAGGGGCTGGTGCCCACACCCAAGGTGAAATCCTGCAACTTCTGGTGAACCCCTCTGGGGAAATTCCTGCTCTTTAGACCCTCTGGGCAGAGGGTGGTGGGTGCCTGGACAAGGGCAGTGAAGAGGATGATAATGAGACCAGGGAATCCCCAAGTCTGCTCTGCCCTCTCCCCCTCTCTGTCCTCAGTCTGGGGAGAAGTTGTGACCAGCTGCCTCCCATAGACTCAGAGGTAAACAGGCAGAGGTGCTGGCCACCTACAGACCCCAGGTGAGGGCCACAGGTCTAGGACCACAACAGGGTTCCTGATGCCCCAAGGTCCACTCCTGAGCCCAGCTCCTTCACAGGGTGCACAGGACCCTGCCCACCCCCATACATGATCTTGGCATGCAGCTCTGACCTGTGGAAGAGGGACAGCCTAGTGATGTGTGTGGCCAAAGGACTGGCTGTCAATTATTCAGTCACTACTCCCCTAGGAGTTCCCCTTGTGACCCCAGGGTGAGAGTTCCTGAGATAGGACCACCCCTCCTAGCCCTGGGACCTGGACAGTGTCTGCTAAGCAGTCAATGGGCAATTGGACAAGTCTAGCCCACATGGCATAGAGGTGTTCAGATGCTGTTCCCAAGCAGGACCTGAGTGGGTTGGGACCCTGGGTGTGGGGGGCCTGGAGTGGACAGGACCTGCAGTGGTGCCCTGTTCTGAGGGGCTTGCCTTTGCAGTTACAACCTTGACAGACAGAGCAGGTGATGAGCCTGGCTCAGCAACGGTACATGATGGGTGCTGGAGAAAAACACTGGCTAAGGGGATGCTTGTGATATGTTCCGACTGTTCCTGCCCCATTGGGTTCTCCTGCCCCACATTCCCAGCTCTGTGATCTCAGCCCCTGGGCCATGGGGGAGGCCCATGGTGTAAGCACAAACCATGCCCAGAGCCCACTTCTTCCTGGGGGAGCCCTGTGGGGTAAGCACAAACCCACACCCCATGCACACTTCTTCCTTACAGCAGAACCTCAGCACAGGGGTCAGCATGGCCACCCTCAGCCTCTTCCTGTCCAGGTCATAGAGGATGTGGTTCTAGATCTGCAACAGCTCCTGGCTAACTCCTGGCAGTGCCCTGGCAACCCTGCTGAGGAGAGCATGCTGAGCCCTGGCTGGCTTCGTCCTCCTGGAGTACATGACAAATGGAACCCATGCTCCTGACCTCCAGGAAGGAACCATGCCCAGGTCAGGGGCTGGTGCTCTGGGGTGAATTCTACTTCTGCTGCCTACAAAAACCCCCAAGTGGCCAAGTGGTGAAGGTGTTAGATGGCCAGTCCATAATACTTTCCACCCACTGGCAGTATGGCCTTGTGGGGGCTGGGTTACCTCACAGGGCCATGGGACACACTCACTTCACCTTGAAAAGATGACTGCCCTTGGAAACTCAACCCTCCCATGAAGTGAGCACAGCTCTGAGCTCTACCCTGGCAGGGGGAGCACAAGGCAAGAAGGTAAAGAACAGGCTTCAGGCCACAAGGCCTGGGAGAAGGGGAGCATGGCCTCCTGACACTTGACATATGTCTGCCCAGATGGACCTTCCCCTCCCCAGCAAGACAGGTGTCAGGCTCTGCTCTCTGGGCTGGGAGGGACAAGGGATCCCTTCCGTCCCTGGCCAGGCTACATGGATCACCTTGACCTAACACAACCTGCTTCCATTAACTGGGCTTTCCAGATACCTGAGGATGCATGGTGTTGGCCCGGGCATGCTGGCCATTTACTTAACTCCAACAGCCACCCTGGTGCACTTTTCCAGTGGCCTCCTCTGGCCTTAAACTCCACAAGCACTCAGTGATCAGGTATTCTTGGGACGGTTGTGGTGAGGAGACCAGATTTTCTTCTGGAAACAATGAGAATTGTTCAGTGTTCTCTCCACGACACTAGAAAAGCCTTGACCCACTGGGTGGTGATCCCTCATGGCTGTGGAACCCTGGCCCAGGCCTCTGTGTTCAGAGCTTCATCAAGTCCTCACCTGCTGGGAGCCATCAGGGACAAATCACAGAACCTCCCCACCTGCCCTGACTGGGCTGCACAGGCTGGAATCATCTGTGTTCTTGGGGTGGTGGCCCCATTGTACCTTCAGGCCTAAGCACAAAGGGCATACTTCAGAGAAACCCCCCAGGACCACTGACTGAGCTGGCAACATCTCTTCCCTGGGGTCTGCTATCCCATGACTCCAGAGGCCTTCATGGCCCTTATTACAATTCTGATCAGGCCTTTGCTTGTCTGTCCCCATCACTCATTTACTTTGGCAAATTCACAATGACTGAGCCCTTCTATGGCCCAGGTTTATGGGGGGTGTTGCTGGATCCTGTGATGGTGAAAACCCCTGGGCCTGCAGTGCAGTGAGGGGAGAAAGGATGATGCCAAGATAAACTAATAAATGGGATGGTAATTGTAACCAAGGAATACTTGGAGGTGGTAACAAGGATGAGCTACCAGGACAGGGCCAATCACAACAGTGTCCCCAATGAGTGACATTGACACAGAAACCTCATGTGTCAGAAGACACCAGCCACACCAGGGCCAAGCTCCAGGCCCCAGGCGAGGGAACAGCATATGCAAAGGTCCTGAGGTGCGGAATCAGCTTGGGAGGTCTAGGATGGAAGGGCAGACAGCACAGCCATTGGGAGATCAGACAGGCCGTAGGCAGGACTTGAGTGTGGGGACTGGGAGCCACTGAAGTAGGCACCTGTCATGGTCCCCTTTGCACCAGCAAAATCCCTGTGGCACCTGAGTGAAGAACACATTCTAGGGGCAGGAGAAAGGGGTGGGGGGAGTTTTCAGGTAGACAGTGTGTTAGATTTGTGGAGGAAGGAGTGGAAATAGAAACAAGTGGGTGGAATTGAGGAGAGTTCTAAAGGTAACTTCAATATAAGTTATGCATGGATCATATTATGGGGTGAAAGAGAGGGGAAAAGATGCCTCACATGCCTCATTAGAAACCTTTGGACCAGGTGTACTTTGGAATTCAGAATGTTAAGAGTTTAGGAAGATATGTGAGGCCTACACCATATAACCTGTACCACCCCCAGCATCATCTGGGCCAGCATCCCATAAACAACCACACAAATCATCATACTAAGTAGGAAAATAAAGGCCTCAATAGCTTCATGCCAGCATGGGTCAGGTTTGCTGCCAAATGAGGTCAGGGGCCTTGGGCCCCCAGTTACGCTACCTGGACGTGTGTTGGGCACTCCTGCCTGTGCTCAGGGTGGCCACAGCTCCCTCTCGCCCTCCTGCTCTCTGCCCCAGGGTCCTACCAGACCTGCACATGTACACACCAGAACCACATCCTCGCTGTCCAGGAGAGGCAGGCAGAGCTGGCTCTCCAGCAGGGCTTCCACCAAAGGCTCCACCTGGGCAAGGCCGACCTGCAGGTTCTGGCACAGCCTTCCCACAAGGGCCACCAGGTCCACAGCCAGTGGGCAGGCATCCCCGCTCTCCTGCAGCAGCATCAGGAAGCTCTGTATCACCTTTTGGGCTGGGGTACACTCTGCCAACACAGAGAACAGTGATGAAAGGAAGGCTCATCACCACGCAATGCATGGCACATCCCCACACCCTCCTCTTCCTCAGACCAGCTCCATGAGGTGCCTCAGACTGAGAGGAGCCCACTGGAGAAAAAGCTGAGGAGGGGAGGTCAGAAGCCCTCCAGAATTTCCTACCAATCACCCAAAGAACACAGTCCTTGAGGAACTCTGGCTGAGTGACAGACACATTCCTGGGGCCACCCCTCACAGCTCATCTCCATCCCTGAACCTCTCCTCTGCCCCCTGGCCATGCTGGCTCAAGCACCTGAGAGGCCTGTCATGGGTACCCTGTCCACACAGCCATATCCAGACTTTCTGGCCCCTGGCACTTAGTGTCCTTCATGCTGGTCTGACAGTTGGCACTTGGGTTTGGGGTCTGACTTCTCTCTATGCTCGAGGCTTGATGGCAGCCACTGCCTACCTCACCAGGATTTCCCCAGCACTTGCCACAGGGATGTCCCATGACTTCCAGAGCAGTCAGGAAGCACCCAACCAGGGCTCACAAATGTTTCTATTGCAGTAAAGAACCTACTGAAGCACCAGGACTAGCATTACTGTCTACTTTTGAGTATTTTGACTTTGGAGGAAAAATCAACAAAATTTTACTCAAAAAATACCGAAAAACACAAAGAAGTAAAAGTTGCCCTGGTCTAACAAATGAACAAAAGACACAAGGAAAGGAAAGCCCCTACTTAGCAGTGCTGCTTGCCAACCCTGGCTGGGTGAGGTCCTGAGCATGTGCTTTGGCTCACTTCCCTTCATGGGAGCAAGGGAAACAACCCATAGAGCTTCCCACTTGGCAGGTGTGGACATCCAGCTCAGAGAGTTCCAGCAACTTCCAAAGATTGCTGGGTAGTTGTCCCCAGCAGGGCTCCATGCCCAGGGACAACCCTATCTACACCCAGAGAACATGCTGCCACCCAGTAGTCATGGGTTTTCCACACCCAGACTCTCTACTCATCTCTCCAGAGCTAAGCACAGGCTGGTGAGACTTTCTGCATTTTTCCTCAGTTTATACAAATCTCACAATGTGCACATACAATTATTTTCACATCAGAAACAGAGAGAGGCACTGACTGCATCTGCCACCCTGAGCCTGCCTGATATCACACCCATGGCCTTGCCCATATACCCAGTCCTGCCACATATTCCATCAAAGAGGACTAGAGTTTGCTGAAGCGAGTCCCCCCAGGGACACTTAGATGGGTTGCATCCTAGTGCCTGCCTTTCCAAATAGAATGCCTTTGTCCACATCTGAACTCTTTTTTCTATGAGATGAACATCTAAGAGTGAAGTTAAAGTGTAATGAGATCTGGACATCAAAATTATTCATTGATATGGCCAAACTGCATTCCAAAGGGCTACAGGAACCTACAAGTCCATAAAGGGCAAATGGCTGTTCCACTGGCCTGGTGGGCTGCTCTGTCTTTCTCATTCTCTCCATCCTGGCTGACCTTTTGCAGGTGCCCTTGGAATTCCCAGGCGGGTTCTTGCCAGCCCCAGCTGCTGCTCCTCCTTCCCTCTGCACATTGCCCCACTGGGAGACTCCCTCTAGTCTCAGGACCTTCCCCTCTCAGACTTTAGTGGCTTACCTGTCCCCAGACCCTGACTCGGACTTTCACCGGCAGCCCAGGGGGGACCATGCTGTTCTGCCCACCTCACTACCTGCAGGAGGCTCTGGGCTTCAGATAAGGGGCTGAAGACCCCATAACCCTCCTTAAAAAGAGCGCTTTTCCAGGACTACCACTGGGGGGAGGGCTTCTCTCACCATCTCCATTTGCTTCAGCACAGACACATCCCCACCAGGCTCTCGGAAGAGGCAGGGGCTGGGGAGGGGTAGCTGGAGGCAAGACTTGCACTGCAGGTGAGCAGTCTGACCCAGAGACCGGAATTTAAGATTGGAAACAGATTCATTTGTGGACCCTGGTTTTGAATTGGCCCTCCAGCCTTTCCAGGCCTGGGTATTTAAGAGGGGAATGGCATAAGGGAAACCTGCTGGGCATCTGCGCTGCAGGGGACCCCACCTGCCCGGCATGCAGATATCTGTCAGGGCAGGCCCGCCGCTCTGCATGGAAAGGCCCACACACGCCCTGCGGCGGTCCCACTTCTCAGCGCTCTGGGGCTTCCCTCGAGTCCCGCGTGTCTGGCCATTCCCCCACTTGCCCCCATTCGCCCCCACCCGGACTCACCTGGGGTTCCTGGACTAGGCCGCTTCCTGCCGCCATTTCCACGCGCTCAGGGCCCAGCACGTACTCCAGGCGCCACCCTCGGCGCCATCGGGGAAGGTCCAGGAGCCGACGCGGCGCCCCAGCCAACAGCCCGGCCGTGCGCGGTGTTGTGGGTTCTAGAAATGTGCGCGGTGAGTACGCTCCAATCCTGCCTGGAAGGGCCAATGCCGCCTCTCGACCCTACTTGGCTTTGCTTCCTGTGCAGGGAACATGGAGGTTCCCTTGGCAGTTTGCAAAGCCCCATGGAATTGCGTTTCCCCCAGGAAGGGGCTGGGCCTTTCCTACCAGAGCTTCTGGACCCTGCGGTAAGGATCCTGGGCGAGCCCGTGCCCCCCTGCACTCCTGCACCCTCTAGCACCCTCTCCGTGCCCCTACCCTGCGCAATCCTGCGACCTCCCAGTCCAGGATCCTGCTGGTGGGAGGCATGAACACAGGGCCTTGTCGGGGCGCCCACCATTTGGACCCAGGCCCCTGGGAAGTAGATGCTGGAGGGCAGGTGGGAGCAGAAGTGCACACAACAGGGTAGGCTGTGAGGAGGGCGGGGCCGCTGAAACTCCCACCCCTGCAGTGGGGTGGATTGGGGGGAATGAGGGTGGAAGAAGTGATGAACTTTGAACAACCCCCGCTCCCTTGACGCCAAGGTACTCTGCAGAGGCAAGGTTGGTTCCAGAGATGCTAGTGCAGAAGGGGCTGAGGTAGGAAATCCCTTGGTCCATAGCTCCATGACGGGCCCCTGCTCTCTGTGTCCTGCACCACCCCTCTGGCTCCCAGGAACTGGACAGGAGGAGGACAGCATGTTTGCAAACCACGACTCCAAGGAGGCAGAGAACAAGGTCTGAACAGAGGCGCCTGTGGAAGATGCTGGTCCTTCCACCCCCGGGGTTGTGCAGGGATCCCTGATGGACAGGCTGGAAGGGCCAGGAGGGGGTGAATTCTGGAGCAGGGCTCTGCAGGGTGACCTTGGAGGCTTTGAGTTTGCCCTGACCCCCTGAAGGCCCAGCCTCTCCTTGACCCTGGGCATGGAGGCTCAGATGCACAGTGGAGAGAAGGGAGTGAGGAGTGAGGATGTCCTAGGGACATTAAATGTTCTCCATGACCTAGTCAAGTAATTGTTGGGTAATTATTAAACTCCTAAAATACTGGCTTGAGACATCTGTTGGTGAATATGAGAATGGTAAACCTCCTGGTGAATACCAGTCTCTACCTTGTGAAACTTGCAGTTTTAGGGAGCAAGTAAAAGGCTATGCTTTGAGACTCCACAAACAGGGGAGACTTTCAAGGTGAGAGATGGAGGCTTTGCGCTGGCTTTTAAAGTGTGGGCCGGGCTACCTGGAAATAGAGTCCTGACTTCATGGCTTAGTGTGTACAAAAGAATTAGGTAGGAAGGTAAACTTTTCAGCATTAGTTCAATTGAAAATCTGAGAATACTCCACGGGTCGGGTGCAGGTTTGCTACATAAACCCCAGGTGTGCAGAGGGTGGACTCGCGTCAAAGGAAGACTATTTCCTGGCCTGAAAGGTGATCCTGATACATTATACAAAAAAAATGACAAACTACAAAAGTTTTCAAGACAGGAGCCCACCTGGAAAGTGTAGAGGTAAAATGATATGTGCCAGGATACTAAACCCTGGTTGCTCCTGGAGGAATGAAATCATAAGGCATATACATTTTCTTCTTTTTGTTTATCAATCTTTTCTAATTTTTATAGGATGATGTCCTGGTTTTCTATTTTTAAGTTTATTTTTAAGGAATGGAAAGGTAAAAGAGGGGTATTAACAGGGTTGGGTCAGAACCATCATGACCAAATGTACTGAGGCTCAAGCACTAGGACAAGAGTGGAAAGGGGATGGAAATAGGATTTCAGTCTGCATTTGAGCATCTCTTTTGCTGCAGCAAATCTCCCACTTACAGTGAGACTTTCTGGGAATGGAGTCATGGGGCCTTGCATCTAGGACACAGTAGATGCTAAGTGAATGTACTCATCACCCATAAAGAACTAATAAATTTTAACCAGCAATGTAACCTGCCAAAATGTCAAAGTACTGTGCACCATTAAATTAGATTTAAAAATAATTCCACAAATTCTATGATTCCAATTTTGATTGTTTGAAAAGCAGTTACATTTTTGGTTGCTGTGAACTCAGTTAGTCCCAGGTAAGATGTTTCTGTTTAGAAACAGTGTCTTACTGACATTTTGAGCTAGGCTGACTGTTCCCTATTTACAATCAAGAAACAGGTCCAGTAAATTTTAGAACACTTTCCAAAAGACCTCTGCCAGTAAGTAGCAGCTCAGATTTTGAACCCATGATTGTCAGAATCTAAACCCACATTCCTAACCTCAGCACTTCAGGACAAATTCTTCGTAATCTTCACATCTAATGGAGCTTAGTATACCAGCAGAAGGCAGCACCAACATGTATTTAACCAATGCCCATTGCAAACCTAGGCTGTCTTTCACCTTCTCCCTTCTCTCTAATGTGAAATGTAATCTTTAGCACATCTTAAACATACTTGCCCAGTATTTCTCATTCTTCTATTTTCACATGAGATGAGTCTAGATCTGGGGTGGATTCTCAGCTCAATTACTCAATAGCTGTGTGTCCTTGGGCAACTTACTGATCCTCTCTGTACCATCTCTCCTCTTCTGAAAATGAGGGATAGCAGTAGGATAGGATCTATCTCATCCATTTGAGATCACAGGGATCATGACAGTCATCACCATTTTGTTCCCTGCATTTACTGTTGATTCTTAATACATTAACATCTGGTAGGGCAAATTACCCCTTATTCCTTTTCCTCTTATGATAATTTCTGGCACTTCCTACACTTTCCTCCATCATAGTTAGCAGAACACATTTGTTTTAACTCCTGATAACAGAGGCTGAAAGACCATCTAGATCAGCCGCCTAATGAGCCCACCTTTCCACTCCATGGAATTAAGGTCCTCAAGGGCTCCCCTGAGGAAACCCCTCAGGGTTTCAGCCCTGTGGCTGGCAGCCTTGTAGCCTCCCCAGTGGCCCCAGGGAAAAATCCTTTTGTTTCCTATATACATGTTTCCTATATACAAAAATATATAGACTTTTCTTAACAATTTATACATCTGGTAGGGTACATTCCCTGTTATTCCCTTCCCCATTCATAAATTTTTTGAACCCCACCTGTCAGGCATCCCAGCTCCTTTTGAGGCCTGTGATGGTTAGGCTAATGTGTCAACTCACCCAGGTAATTGTGTCCAGGTGTTTGGTCAAGGAAGTACTGGGCTAATTGTAATACAAGAGCATTTATGGACTTCAGTCACCAGTGAGTTTACTGTGTGGATGGCTGATTACATCTGCATCAATCAGGGAGATTGAATCAGCAATGGATGATGCTTTTATCTAATCAGTGGAATGCCTTAAAAGGGAAAGTGATTTCAACATTCAGAGAGAATTTCCCACCTCATCTTTGGACAGCCAACTTCTCCCAGAAACTCATCAAGGACCTTTCATTGGACTTTCATCGGAACACCTGGCTTGCAGCCTGCCTGCAGAACCTGGACTTGTGCATCCCCATGGTTGCATGAGAGACTCATAAAATCTCATATTATTGACATATATCTCCTGTTGATTCTGTTTCCTGAGAGAACCCTGACTAATACAGCTTGGTACCAGGAGTGGTTCTTGAGGAACAGAGTCTTAAACATGGGATGTCTGAGGTGGTTCTGTGAGTTTTGCAATTGGCTCTCTACTCCAATTGGACACAAGCGTAATAATGTCTCCCTTCCCAATAATGAAGAGGTTGCTAACAGTCCATGGCCTGAGCTGGCAATAGAGATACGCAAGAAAGCATCAGTGGATTCCCCTACTTCCATGCTTATAAGAAGAAAGGATCTGGGTGAGAGTGTTTTCAACACCTTAACAGAGTTTTGTGGAGTCAAAAGGTATAAGGATGTTAGCTGGCTCCTCCTAGATACTCTGGATACAGTTATAAAAGAAAGAAATGAGTTAAACTCTTCAAATTTGAAACTTAAATGCCACACGAATGATGTGAAAGTTGCTATGTGTGCCCTGAAAGAAAATCTTGTCTCCTGTAGCCACAGACTTGAGATATCTGAGAATTAAACCCAGACTCTCATTGTATGAGTAGCAGAATTACAGAGGAAACTAAAATCTGAACCCCACAGGGTTTCTGCTATTAAAGTGAAGGCATTGATTGGAAAGGAGTAGAACCCCGAGGATTGGGATGGAGACATATGGGATGATGATAATATTGGTGGGGACATTGGAACCCTAAATTCTGCTGAGACTTTACCAGATAAACCTGCAATGGCCTGCCCTGTGGAGACCACACCTTGTCAACATTGTATCACCCAACCTCCAGCCTGCCCCAGGGAGTCTGGACCTCCTCCCAGCCCTAAGGTGGATACCAGCCAAAATCCACATGCACTGCCCAACCTCCAGTCTGCCCTGAGCAATCTGCCTTCCAACCCCTGCTTGAAGAGATTAATCCTTTCTCATCAGAAGAAAATGCAAAGGAATGCCCTGAGGTCAGTAGCTTGCAAGACATTTCTAATCCTTCTCCTTACCCACCCCCACCACCCTTCTTGTCTTGGAGAGCTATTACTAGACTAAAATCACAACAAGCCCCCTAAGGTGAAATACAAAGTGTGACCCATGAGGAAGTATGCTATACTCTGAAAGAACTGCATGAGTTTTCCAACTTATATAGACAGAAACCAGGGGAATATGTGTGGGAATGGATACTAAGTGTATGGGATAATAGTGGAAGGAATAAAGTTGAATCAGGCTGAATTTATTGATATGGGCCCCCTAAGCAGAAATTCTGGATTCAACACTGTAGTTCGAGGGGTTAGAAAGGGCTCTAAGAGTTTGTTTGGGTGGCTGACTGAAACATGGACCAAAAGATGACCTAGCATGTCTGAGGTTGAGGCTGAGATGCCTGATTTGCCCTGGTATACAGTAGATGAGGGCATTCAAAGACAGAGAGATTGGAATGCTAGATTGGATTTACCATTTGAGACCTGCACACTCACTCCAGGAATGCCCAGAGGACACACCTTTAACCAGGACTGTGAAGAATAAATTTGTAAGACTAACCCCATCTTCTCTGAAGAGCTCTGTGGTTGCTCTTCCCTGTAGTCCAGATAGGACTGGCTGTAGTCCAGTAGGGAGGGCTGTAATGCAATTAGAATCCTTAAACATTATGGGGATGATCAGGTCTCGGTCCAGTAAAAGTCGAGTATTAGCAGTTAATCGCCAAAGGCAAGGTGGGTGTGGCTACCACAATGAAAGGCCAATTCAAAGCAACACTCAGAATAGTCTCAGTCGCATGGAGTTATGGCATTGGCTAATAGATCATGGGGTACCTAGAAGTGAAATACATGGGCAGTCTACTAAATTTCTTCTGGATCTGTATAAGCAGAACAGTTCTAGGTTGAGTGAACAAAACCCTAACTCAAATTACAGGTGCAGAGAATCATGGCCCCTTAATCAATTCTCATACTTGAGACAGTTTACAGACCCAGAGCCCCTTGAATGAGGAGAAGGCCAGGTCCCCTTGGGGAAGGACCCTGTTAAACTACCAAAAATTTATACTGTTAATCTTCCTCCCACCTTTCCCCAAGGAGACCTACAGCCTTTTGCCAGAGTAACTGTGCATTGGGGAAAAGAAAATGATCAGACATTTCTAATAGACACTGGCTCAGAAGTGACATTAATTCCAGGAGACCCAAAACGTCTCTGTGGTCCACCAGTCAGAGTAGGGGCTTATGGAGGTTAGGTGATTGATGGGGTTTTAGCTCAGGTCTATCTCACAGTGGGTCCAGTGGGGCCCAGGACCCATTCTGTGGTTATTTCCCCAGTTCCAGAATGCATAATCGGAATAGACATACTCAGTAACTGACAGAATCCCCACATTGGATCCCTGACTTGGGGAGTGAGGGCTATTATGGTTGGAAAGGCCAAGTGGAAGCCACTAGAACTGCCCCTACCTAGCAAAATAGTAAATCAAAGGCAATACTGGATTCCTGGAGGGAATGCAGAGATTAGTGCCACCATCAAGGATTTGAAGGATGCAGGGATGGTGATTCCCACCATTGGAATGGTGAATCCCCATTCAACTCTCCTATTTGGCCTGTGCAGAAAACAGATGGATCTTAGAGGATGACAGTAGATTATCATAAACTTAACCAAGTGGTGACTCCAATTTCAATTGCTGTCCCAGATGTGGTATCATTGCTTGAGCAAATCAACACTTCCCCTGGTACCTGGTTTGCAGCTCTTGATCTGGCAAGTGCTTTTTTCTCATTAGTAAGGGCCACCTGAAGCAGTTTGCTTTCAGCTGGCAAGGCCAGCAGTATGCTTTCACTGTCCTGACTCAGGGGTATATCAACTCTCCAGCCCTATGTCATAATATTGTCTGCAGAAACCTTGATCGTCTCTCCCTCCCACGAGACATCACACTGGTCCATTATATTGATGATATCATGTTGATAGGACCTACTGAGCAAAAAGTATCAAAGACTCTAGATTTATTTGTTAGGCATTTGCATGAGAGAGGATGGGAGATAAATCCAACAAAAATACAGGGTCCTTCCACCTCAGCGAAATTTCTAGGTGTCCAGTGGTGTGGGGCATATCAAGATATCCCTTCTAAAGTAAAGGATAAGCTGTTGCATCTGGCCCCTCCCATGACCAAAAAAAGAGGCACAATGCTTGGTTGGCCTCTTTGGATTTCGGAAACAACACATTCCTCATTTGGGTGTGCTACTCTGGCCCATTTACTGAGTGACCAGAAAAGCTGCTAGTTTTGATTGGAGAGCAGAACAAGAGGAGGCCTGTGACAGGTCCAGTCTGATGTGCAAGCTGTACTACCACTTGGACCATATGATCCACCAGATCCAATGGTGCTGGAAGTTTCAGTGGCAAACAGAGATTCTATCTAGAATGTTTGGATTTTGCAGACACTTAGGATTTTGGAGCAAAGCCTTGCCATCCTCTGTAGATAATTACTCCCCTTTTGAGAAATAGCTTTTGGCTTGCTACTGTGCCTTAGTAGAGACTGAACACTTAACCATGGCCATCAAGTTACCATGAGACCTGAGTTGCCTATCTTGTGCTGGGTATTGTCTGATCTACCAAACCATAAAGTTGGGCATGCACAGCAGCACTCCGTAATAAAGTGGAAGTGGTATACACAAGATAGGGCTTGAGCATGTCCTGAAGGCACAAGTAGGTTACATGAGGAAGTAGCCCAAATGCCTATGGTCACCACCCCTGCCATGTTACCTTCTCTTCCCCAGCCCACAGCTTTGGCCTCTTGGGAAGTCCCTTACAATCAATTGACTGAGGATAAGAAAACTCAGGCCTGGTTTACAGATGGTTCTGCATGATATACAGGTGCCACCCAAAAGTGTACACCTGCAAGCACTGCAGCCCTTTTCTGGAACATCCTTGAAGGATAGCAGTGAGGGCAAATCCTCCCAGTGGGCAGAACTTTGAGCAGTGCACCTAGTTGTTTATCTTGCTTGGAAGAAGAAATGGCCAGAGGTGCATTTGTACACTGATTCATGGGCTGTTGCCAATGGTTTGGCTGGATGGTCAGGGACTTGGAAGGAACATGATTGGAAAATTGGTGACAAGGAGGTCTGG
>JAQZBX010006835.1:39327-52186 GCA_029593785.1 Cabassous unicinctus | reverse complement strand
GTAAGGTCTAGCAGCCATTCAGCATGGTCCTAACCTAAGACAGGCACAGTCCCCCCCTCTCCATACCATTCGCTTAATTGATTGCAGTCTACAATGTTTTGTTTTTAAACCAAAAGGGAGGAGATGTTGGGGGCGATGTTGTATGAATATAACTATCATGGCCATCTCTACCTTCTCCTTCTTTGTCTTCTCCTTCTCCCTAAGTTCGCGCCACAAAGTTCCCACGCGCGGGAATAGTCACCACGCCTAGCAATTCAAATTATCCAATCATGTATTAACACCTAAGCCTTAGTGCACTTCCCCCTTCCCTGCTTATAAAAGAGTTGATTGTAACCCGCGCGGGAGCATAAGAAAGAAGCCGCAGAGAAGCCATGTTAGCAGAATAAAGAGCACAGTTTTTTGTTTTGTCCGTGTCTTTGTCTCAATCCTTTGCTGGATAGCTCGGAGTCTCCGTTGACTTGTCCCGCGGGCCGGGACAGGCCTTGTCTCTGGTCACCTTACTAAACTTTATTATTAGTTTAAAATTTTTTTTCTTGGATTTGGTAGATACACAATTATGTCATCAGCAAATCACAACAGTTTTTGTGTCTTCCTTTCCAGTTTTCATGGCTCTTAAAATCCTGGGGCACCAGCTCAGGCCTCCAGTGCAGAATAACAGCTGTGAGCATTGGCATCTCCTCTCGCTCTGATTTTAGTGGGAACCTCGGGTGCTGTGCCCAGCAGGAGCAGTGCTTGGAGAAGAGGTATTCTCCATTCTACCTGGAGGAGAACTTTCATCCTGAGTGGAGGTGGGGTTTAAGAGGAGGCGCTGCTTGGGCATGTTTTAAGCTGAGCCTCTGATGCTTCCACTTAATGAATTACAAAGAATTACATCAACAGGTTGCAAATGTCGGAATCCTTGAATTCCTAGAATGACCTTCCATGTAAGCCTCTCAAGGCTGCTTCTGCTGTCTGGGAGACCCCTCGCTCCTGAGACAGAGCTGTGGACGAGGAGGGGGCTGCTGGCCGGGGGTGGCTGGGTGTCATTCCAAAGTGTGACTTTATACTCTCACATCCCTGGCGTGTATCCATAACAAAATATTGATTTGCATGTTAAAAAGTTTAAGAATTCTTGCAACCTGCTTTTTTTGCCTAACATCGAGTGTTTGAAATTTATCCATGTTGATTCACATAGATGCAGATGCTTCCTTTTAAATTGCAGGACAGTAGCCCACTGTGCAAAGAAAGCCCGGTTTACTTATCCCTGACCACTGAGGACCTGTGCAGGGCTTTCCACATTTCCCCCTCGCCGCAGCGAGGCTTCCATAGGCTGCCGGTGCTGCTGGTCTCCAAGGCACATGCAGGTAGAATTGCCGGCTCGCAGGTACATGTGTCTGCAGCTTTCAATGGACTACGTGAGCAGTGCATTTTAACAGGCCCAGACAGCTCGTAAGCCACTAAATGAGTATTAACCATCATTATCTGCACCAGCATTAAGCATTGCCAAATGGCTGCAAAAAACGCTGGTCCTAATTTACACTCCTGCCAGCAATGGATGGAGTTTCCATTTTCACAAATTCATGACAACTCAGTGTTATAGACTTACTAATTTTTCACACTCTAATGGGTGAAAAATGGCATCCCGTCATCGTAATTTGTGTTTCTCCGTGTTAGCAGTGAAGTTGAACATCTTTTCACATATTTATCGCATGTTGTTTACCCTTGTTTCTTATCGTTTGCTCATTTTTCTGTTGGGTTGCTTGCTTTTTTAATTCTTATTGATTTTCAGGAATTATTTATACAGCTGGGTAGTGATAATTTATTGGTTATGTGGGTTGCAAATATATCCTTCCAGACTGAGACTTGAATGTTTTTCTTCATTGATGGTGTCTTCTGTCAAAGAGAATTTTAAACTTTAATGCATCTGATACATCGATCTTTGCCTTTATGTTTTTTGGTATTGGTACAAAATCCTATCTTTTACAATTTTGCATTTTCACCTTAAGTTTTTACTCCACCTGTAATTTATTTTTTTCTATTATGCAGCACCAGGTGCTGCCAGGTCCAGCTTTCCCACTGACACCCCATGCTTCCTCTGTCATATACCACATTCATAGTTATTAATCGGTCTTTTTCCCACTCTCTCTTTAGTTTCCTTATTTTTTTTTTCCAGCAATACAAATACTCTGGACTGTGGCTTTATAATAAGCCTTGTTATCTGTTAGGAAGTCTTCCTACCTTTATCTTCAGGTATGTCTTGGCTGTTTTGGGCCCATTGTTCTTGTACATTGATTTTGTAAATCAGCTTGTAAATACCCTTGAAAAACCCATTTTGGATATAGATTGGAAGTACATTTAATCTTTAGATCAGTTTAAAGTTAATTTTCATCATTTCAATTTTACAACTTCCCAATCATGAATGTGGTATACCTCTCCATTTATTTAGGTCATCTTGTCAGAAAGAGCTGGCATATTATTTATTACTTTTTTCCCTAGAAACCTTGTTTGTTTTGACCATTTTAAATGACATCTTGTTATTTTTAACTGATTTTTGCTAGTAATATTTTATATTGAATTTATATTTTGTAACTCATCAAATTCTAATTTTAATAGTTGTCTATAGATTAGCTTGGATTTTCTCTTTGAAATGGTCTATAGTTTTTTAAATTTTCTAGATTCTATAAACATATTTGTTTTTCTTGCCATAATGTGCTTCTAGGACTTTTTGCACAATGAGGCATGAAAATGGAGCTGATTTTCAAGGATGCTGAATATCTATCATTAAGGATAATATGTCCTATGGGATTTGATGGATACCTTTACCAGGAGAAGATATTGCTAAAGGTATTTTCCACACTAAAATCACGAGGAGTGCTTATCTTCTCTAATATTTCTGTTCACTCATATTTTTCATGCCTCTTTTAATAGTTATCAGTGATATTCTTATTTTACATAGTCAATGCCGATATTGTTTTCCTGAGGTGCTGTAAAAAATGACCACAACCTCGATGGCTTAAAATAGCAGTTCAGGAGGCCAGAAGGTCGGCCTCAAGGGTCGGTTCCTTCTGGAGACCCTAAGTGAGCATCCATCCCATGCCTTTCTTCTTGCTCCCGTGCACACCTCAATTTGGAACTCTGCACTCCAACTGGTGCCTAGCTCACCTGCCTTCTCTGTGTCTGCACGCATTTCGCTGTCTCCCATAAGGATGATGTCCTCCCAAGATCCCAATCTCAGTGACATCTGCAGTGCTCTGCTTGCCAGTAAGGCCACATTCGGAGGTTCTGGGTGGACTTGTCTTCTGAGGCCAGAAGTCAACGCGCTGAAGTGCTCCTTCAGCTCCCCCACAGGGGTTTGCGTCTCCTTCACTCGCTCCAGTTTCGCACACCCATCCTATCCTCTGGGTTCAGTTTTCTTTTGGTGAAAGTGCACTCTTAAGTGCATGTTCTGCAAAGGTCTGCGGTGGTGCACCTCGCAGAGTCTTGTACTGTATCTTGAATACTGTTCACCTGGGTATGTATTCTAGGTTGATGGTTGTTTCCCTCAGCTGTGGAATTCACGCTTCCACTGTCTGTGGCTTTGGTGGTTGAGACAGACGTTTGCTCTCAATCTAATCCTATTTCTTTATAGCTAATATGTCCTTTCTTTCCAATTGCTTTTAATGCTCATATTTTTCTTTAATATTTAAAACTTCACTGTAATATTTCTTTTTATAAATCGCTTTGTTGTGGGATAATTGACATACAAGAAGCTGCACATTTTGAAAGTGTGTAACTTGACACTTTTAGACATTGTGTACCCTTATTAAACCATCATTTAATTAAAATAATGAGCATATCCATTATTCCCACAAATTTCCTTGTCCCCTTCTTAGCCTTTTCATCCTGTTGACAACCCTCACCCTGTTCCCAGGCAACCACTGATCTGCTTCCTGTCACTATATATTAGAATTTTCTATAACTTTGTATAAATTGAATCATAAGGTATGTCCTCGCTTTTTGTCTGGCTTCATTCCCTCAGGAAAATTATTTTAAGATTCATCCATTCTTTTTTTTGTGTGGGTACACATGATTTGCTTATGCATTCACCCACTGATGAGCCTTTGCACTGCTTCCAGGTTGTTTGGCTACTACAAATAAAGCTGCTATGAATACTTGTGCACAAATCTTTGCATAGAAATATGCTTTTGTTTCTCTGGCAGTGGAATGGCTGGGTCATGTGGTAGGTGTGCTTTGATTTAATAAACTGCCAAACTGTTTTCCAAAGTGGTTGCAGCAGTGTGCCATTCCTGCCAGAAGTACAGGGCAGTTCCAGGTGACCAAAGTCCTTGCCAACACCTGGTGGACCAGTCTCTTTAATTTTAGACATCCTAGTAGGTGTGCAGGGCTTGCGTTTGTGTCTCTTTAGTGACTGATGATGTTGACTATCTCTTCATGTGCTTATTTGCCACCCGTATATTTCTATTGAAATGTCTGTTCAAATCTTTTGTCTGCCTTTTTTTTTTTTGGGTGTTTTGTTTCTTATTATTGAGTTTTGAGAGCTTTTATACATTTTGGATCCAAGTCCTTGATCAGATATGTAATCTGAAAATAAATTTGCCCAATCTGTTGCTTATCTTTTCATTCTCTTAACAGTGTGTTTTGAATGACAGGAGTTCTTAATTTTGAATTGAGGTCTCAATTTCTTTGGTTATGGGTTATGCTTTTGGGGTCATATCTAAAAAATCTTTGCCTAATCAAAGGCCACAAAGATTTTTGGCTATCTTTTCTTCTAGAAGTTTTGTAGGAAAACAAATCTATGACTCATTTTTAATTAATTTTTGCATTTCTGTTAGGTATACACCCAAGTTCTCTTTCTTTTTTATCCACACCATTTATTGAAAAGACCATCATTTGTTCATTGAACAGCTTTTGCACTTTTGTCAAATATCAATTGACCCTCAGTGGTACAGCTTTGCATTGTGGCATGCACTGAAAAAAGTATGGTTTCCTCTGATTCTGACTTTCTGCCCCTGTAATGATAGGAAATGTGGTTTGTTTCTGCCTTGCTTGAGGGAAGATGGCTTGAAAAAATCCCATTAAAATGAAGACAAATGTTTTGTGGAAAGCATGTACACAAATGGAAAAAAAAAAGGTGCCTGTGAAGCAGGGCAGTTTTGGAAATATCACTAATTAGTGAGTATTAAGCTTTGTCTAATAAATCTTGAGAACTGAGGAAAGTAAGCAGCCCACAAGGCAGAGCCATTCCAGGCTTCACCACTGACTTGCTGATTAATGCAAACTTGTTTCTTTTTCTATTTCCAATAAATGAGATAGAATTGTCAAAAAAATCAATTGACCCTCTATGCATGGGTTTATTTCTGGACTCTTTGCTATGTTCCATTGATCTATTTGTCATCATAATGTTTTGATTAATGTAGCTTTATAGTTAACCTTGAAATCAGATATAGTATGTAATCCAACTACATTCTTCTTTTTCGAAGTTTTTTTTTTTTAAACTATGCTAGGTTCTTTGCATTTCCATATGAGTTTTAGATTCCAGTGTACATTTCCACAAAAATAGCCTGATGGAATTTTCATTGAGATTCCATTGATCAACAGATTGACATGGGAAAAACTGAAATCTTAAGAAATTCGAGTCTTCAATCCATGAACACAGTATTCATGTCCATTTATTTATATTTTCCTTCATTTTCTTTAGCAACGCTGTATAGTTTTCAATGCACAGGTCTTACACAACTTTTGTCAGGTGTATGCCTATGTATTTCATATTTGTTAATGATATTAAAATGCTACTTAAATTTTTGTTCAATTTTTGGTTGTTATGAGTATGTAAAAATACAACTGATTTGTATATATTGAACTTAAATCCTTCTGCTATGCCCACTCAGTTTAGTTGCATTTTTCTGTGGGGGTTCCAGAGGATTTTCTACATAGACAATTTGGAAGTTTTAATTCTTTCCAATCTGGAAGCTTTTTATTTCTTTTTCTTACCTTATTGCAATAGATAGAACCTCCAGTACAAAGTTGAATAAAAGTGGTGAGTGGGCAGCCTTGCCTTGTTCTAATCTTACCAATAAAGCCTTCATTCTTTCACCAATAAATATATTAGATGCAGGGGTTATTTTGTAGATGGTCTTTATCAGGAGTGGCAGTTTCATTTTATGTCTAGTTTTCTGAGAGTTTTTTTTTAAATCATGAATCAATGTTGGATTTTGCCAAGTATTATTTCTACTGAGATGGTCATATGTTTTTCCTTAAGTTGATGAAGTTCATTGATTGATTTTTGCTCATGAGACCAACCTTGTCTTTCTGTGATAAATCCCTCCTGGTCATGGTATAGTATCCTTTTTATAGTAGGTAGACTTGATTTGGTAAAATTTTAGTCAGAACTCTTGCATCTTTGTTCCTGAACTATGCTCTCTGTTATTTCTTGTGATGCCTTTATTTGATTTAATATCAGGCTAATTCTGGCATCTTTGAATGATAAGGGAACTGTCTCCTCCTCTTCTATTGCCAGGAAAAATTTGCGTAGAATTATTTCTTCCTTAAACACTGGTGGACACCATTGAAACCACCTGGGCCTGCGATTTTCTTTGTTGTAAGGGATTTAATTACAAACTCAGTTTCTTTAATAGATACAGAGCTCTTCAGGTTATTATCTATTTCTTCTTGAGTGAACTTTGGTACTTTATGTCTTTGAATGTCTACTTCATGGAAGTTGCCAAATTGATTGACAAGGTGTTGTTGATAACAGTCCACGATTCCTCATAATGACTGTAGAATATTGGGTGATGTACACTCTCTCTTTCCTGATACAGAGAATTTCTCTCTTCCCTATTTTGCTTTATCAGTTCAGCTACAGGGTTATCAATGTATTGATCTTTTCAAAGAATCAGCTTTTATTGATTTTCTTTAGTTTTCCATTTTCTCTTTTCTTGATTTCTACTCTTATTTCCATTATTTCCTTTCTTCTGCTTGCTTTGGGTTTAATTTACTCTTCTATTTCCAGTTTCTTAAGTTAGAAGTTTAGGTCATTGATTTGAGACCTTTAATTTTGGCTATAATATAGATGTTTAGTGATAAGATTTCCCTCTAAGCTCTACATTAGCTGCATCCCCCAAATTTTGATACATCATGTTTTCATTTTCATTCTGTTCAAAAAACATTCTAATTTTCCTTTGAGCCATAGGTTATTTAGAAGCGTATGATACTCAGTTTCCAAATATTTGGTATTTTTCAGATATCTTTACTTCTATTTTTTTGCTGAGGATGTGCTTTGTATAATTTGAATCTATTTATATTTTTTGAGACTTGTTTGATGGCCCGGGATATGGCCAATCTTGGTAAAAGTTCTGTGCGCACGTGAGAAGATTGTATACTCCACTGTTGTTGCGTAAGTCTTCTGTAAGTGTCAACTCGGTGAAGTTGGTTGATAATTCAAGTTTTCATTATCTGTACTGATTTTCTATCGACTTTTCCTATTGAGTACTGAGAGTGAAGCACTGAAATATATTTACAGTTGTGCATTTATCTATTTCTACTTGCACTTCTATCCGTTTTTCTTCGTATATTTTGAATGCCAGTTATTATATGCATATACATTCAGGATTGTTGTGTCCTGTTTATGAATTGACAAATGTATCCTTATTAAATGACTCTCTTTATCTCTGGCATTCCTTGCCATGAAATATATTTCTATATTAATACAGTTACTCCAGCTTTCTTTTCATGGGTGTTAGCATGGTACATCTTTTTCTAAAATTTACTTTTAACCTATTTATAGCTATATATTTGGAGTGGGTTTCTTGTATGCAATATATAATTGGTGCTTGCTTTTGCTTTTTCTCTCTGTATAAGAAAACCTCTGCCTTTTAATTCTGGTATTTAGTACTTTAATGTGAGTTTTGATATGGTTGGGTTTAAATAAATCATCTTTCTATTTGTTATCTATTTGTTCTTTCTTTCTCTCTCCTCTTTATCTTCTTTTGAATTTACTGAGTATTTATTATGATTCCATTTTATCTCCTTTGTTGAGTTTTGCCTATGCATCACTTTTGTGTGTGGTTACTTTAGGTTTTATATGATATATCATTAATTATCATATTCTAACATCAAGTCCTAGTCCACCACTTCCTGTATAGCATGAAGTTATTATAACAGTGTTCTTCCAGTGTCCTCTCCAAGTGTAGTCTAAAGCAGTGCAGCGGAGTGTCTAATCTTCTGTTAATTCCATCCAGTTTTTTTTTTCCCATCACAGACATTGTATTTGCCATCATTTGAAGTTTAATAACAGCGTTTTTCTTAAAAAATCTTCTGTATTTCTCAACATGCTCAGATTTTCTCTATCTTTAACAAATGGAATACATTTATGTATCAGTCAGGGCTCTTCAGAGAAACATACATATATACATATTAAGAGATTTATTTTAAGGAATTGGCTCATGTAATTTTGGGGGGTTGGCAAATCTGAATTTTGTAGGGCAGGCTGGCAGGCTGGTAACTCAGGCAGGATTTTAGGCTGCTGTCTTGAGGTAGAATTTCTTCTTTGAGAAACTTCAGTTTTTGCTCTTAAGGCCTTCAAACTATTGAATGAGGACCTCTACATTATCAAAGGTCATCTCCTTCACTTAAAGCCAGCTGTGATAGATGCTAATACTGACAAAATACTGTCACAGAAACACCTAGATTAATGCTTGATTAAACAACTATGTAACTTGACACATAAGACTAACTGCTATAAATATTACTAGCTGTTTTAAAATCCTTGCCTACTAATGTGATCATGTGACATTTATGGTTCTGTTTTTATGGATTAATTTTTTGGTTTTTTTTTTCTCATTATGGGTTGGATTTTCCTGCTTCTCAGTGCCAGGTGATTTTAAATGGGATGCTAGACATTGTGACTTTTATGTTGTCAATTGCTTGATATTTTTGTTCAACTTTATTCTTGAGCTTTGCTATGGGGCATGGAGGATTTAACTTTTTAATAGTACACTCTTTTTGCGGCTTGCTGTTAAGTTTTGACAGTTGGGGTCTTCAACTCAGGTAGTTACTGGGCTCTGCACTGAGTCCTTGACACCCTTTCCTGGCAGCAGGCTGGTCAATCTCAGGGATCGCCTCACTTGCTTCCTCTCTCTCTGGAATCACTGTACCTCACTGTGCCCATTTTTCAATATCTCAAAACCAGAATCTGTACTATGTAATAGTAACATTGTGTTGAAAATGCTATTTATTGGTTTTTTATTTTAAGAATCAGCAAAGAGATGAAACATGGAAGATTTATTTATAATTACAAAATAGAAATAAATGCCATAAACCTTAGCATTGTAAAAGTAGGTTGATCTCATGAGTTGGGCAGGGAGTGGAAAGCTGGTGGCTAACATGTAAGGGCATTTATTTTTCATCCTGCATGGGAGGGAGATCCATAAATCAGGAAATAGAAGCTCAATTTGCTTATTTAGAGTTCCCCACTAAAAGGATTAATAACCCAAAGAGGGCAGCCATATTTTGGGATTTGTTCTCTAAGGCAACCCTGCTCTTGTTCACTCTGTCAAGGTGGGTGCTGAGTGGCTTAGCTTGAGGCACGCAAGGGAGTGACACAGGAATGGATGAGTAGAAGTGTGGATGGAGAGGTGGGTGGTTTTAAGCGGTGCAGTGCACGGCCCCCTATGTCCTGAACCCAGAGCTCATTTTATGCTGTCCTGATCTCATACACTGTCATCCAAAGTGCCTCTTGAGGTAGCAATGGCCACTCACATGCATTCACTGTCATCTGTGTGCCATGATGTCAATGGCCAAGATAAGTCGGTGAGCACAGCAGCCTGGAGTGATCGTGGAAGGTCTTGGAGGAGAGGTCACTAGGTCATTTCCATTTGGGAAAAGTCAAATCCAGGGAGGGGAGGGCTTGATCAAGGTCACACAGCAAATGGATGGCAGACCCCAGGCTCCCTGACCCCCAGTATGAGATTCTTTCCAAAGCTTTGGCACCTCCAGAAGGAAGAATTCTGGACTGTCCCAAACCAAAGTGGTGCCTGGGTTGGCTTTGGAGAGTTTGTTTCATGTGGTTTAGAAGCTCCTGGCAGGACTGTTAGTGCCTCTGGTGTGGGCAGGGGCCTTGAGTGGCATAAGCAAGGCGATGTGTGTGCATGTGTGCACATGTGTGCCTGTGTGTGTGCACGTGTACATGTGTTCATGTTTGTGTATGCATGTGTGTGTTCACGTGCATGTGTACATGCATGTGGGCATGTGAGCATGTGTGTGCACGAGCATGTGTGTGCGCGTGTGTGTGCACATGTGCTTTTGTGTGCACGTGTGCTTGTGTGTGCATGTATATGTGCATGTGGGCATGTGTGGATGAATGTGGGCATGTGTGTGCAAGCATGTGTGCGTGTGTGCTTGTGTGTGCATGCATGTGCAGTTGCTGCATCAGCCAAAGCTCTCAGAACCAAGATGCAGGCAGAATGAGGCAGAAGGAATTACAGACAGCCCGTCCATCCATCCCTCAAGGATGGCGAAAGCAGCCCTCCTGCCCTCCTGGTGGTGCAAGCTGCAAGATGAACGATTGGTCAGGTAGGGCAAGTGGGTTGAGGCCACTTGCGCCCTGGAAGGTGACTGCCCTGACAACACCCTCCTGCCCTCCTTGCTGGGGGGGGGGGTCTGGCCTCTGACACTGTCCTCTGGCCACTGTGTTCCCTTTAGGGAAGCAACAGGAGCCCTCCAGGGTCTCCAGAAGGATGAGACCCAAGGAATGGCTGAGCGGATGGAGGGGTGGATGGACAAACAGCTGCGGGAACACTTCCCCAGCTGTGGCTGCCCAGGCCTCTGCACCCTGGGAGGCAGGGAGGGGTAGGTGGGCTTAAAGGTCTCTGGTCTTCCCCGTGGGCTCTGTGTCCCCGAGCAGGGAGGGGGCATCATCCCTGGCAGCAGCTTTGGGGGCTTCCCTGGCATTGGTTGGGGCAGGGCACCTGGACATGGGCTCAGGCCTGGGAGTGGTCACAGAGGGACTCTCAGAGCCCAGAGCCCACAGAAAGGTGGCCTGGGGCAGGGGGAGGCTGGACTGCAGGGCCAGGACTTCACCCAGGAAGCAGGAGAGTGGAGCAGCTGGCCAGATGCAGGCATCCCTGGATGTCAGGGACATGCAGGAGGCGCCCCCATTCCCTCAGGAAAGCCAGGGGTATGTGGGACCGTCCATCCACCAATTCACTCCCTCACTCCCTCACTCATTCACTCCCTCACCCACTCATTCACCCATTGATTCACTCATTCATTCACTCACTCACTCACTCATTCCCTCATTCATTCATTCATTCACTTATTCACTCCCTCGCTCATTCATTCCCTCACTCACACGCTCATTCACTCACTCACTAATTCATTCACTTATTCACTCAGACCAATTCACTCACTCATTCACTCATTCATTCACTCATTCATTCACTCATTCACTCATTCACTCACACATTCATTCACTCATTCACTTTCTCACTCACTCACTCACTCACTCACGCACTCACTCACTCTGCCTCTCTCCATCCATATACAATAGGGAAAGCTTTGCTGCTTTTCCAGTTGTGATGCCAGACACTGTTCTAGCCACTTGGTAGACTCTACATTATCCTGACAACAATTTAGGGGGAGGTACAACTGCCCCCACATTCTACCATCATGGCAGCAGAGGCCAGCACCTGCTCCCTCCACCCTCCTGCCCTCAGGCTCTGGAGACCTGTAGGCCCCTCTTTTGATCTCAGCAGTGATTAGCAAGGTGGGATCATGACATTTAAAAGTCAAACTGGAAGCTCTTGCCAGCCTTGGAGGAGGCTGGCTCCCTTTCAGACCTCTGGGTGCTGAGGCCTGGCTGGGAAGCTGCAGAGTTGGGGTCTGCTGCCAAGATGAAGCCTGCCTGGCACAGGCCCTGGGGTGGGCAGTGTGAGGACAAACCCTGCCTCCATGCCAGCAGAAGGTGCCCAGGCCGTGTCCCCGTGCAGAGGGGCAAGTCCCAAGCCCAGGAGACCCACATGGCCTGAATGCAGGGCTCTGGTCCCTGGCCTACTCAACCCTCACATCGCCTGGGCTGCCTTGAGCCCACCACAAATCCCACCTGCTCCCGAGCAGGGAAGGGTTAAGCAAGTGCCGTCCTGATCTAATTTACATGCAAAATCTTTCCATCCTTTAATCCTGACAAAGGGGCTTGTGCAAACCAATCAATATTTTATGAAGACATTTCTGGCTGGTATGGGGGGAGGCAGGTGCCCTGAGCAAAGGGAGGCGAGAGCTGGGCCCTGCGCAGCCCGGGGGCTTTTGTTGCCGAGTCTCCTCCGCGGCCTCATTCGCCCTTGTTCTCGGTCAGCTCTCCCTTTTCCCTCCCAGACTGTCAGTGGTCAGAGGACAGGGAGGCTGCCCTGCCCTCGAGCACCCAGTGCTTCCTGGCGCAGGACAGGTGCTCAGGGAGCGTCTCCAGCACGAGTGGACAGAGGAATGAAGAATGACCAGACGAGCAAGCAGCAAACATGCCCTCAATCCCAGCATGTGGCCCGAGCCGTCCCCCCCTGTGGAGAGGCAGCTTCCAAGGGGCACTGGGTGGCCTGGAGGCCGCTGTCCTGGCCGGTCGCCATGAGCCCCTACTCACCAGCTCTCGGCCTCCTGTCTCCCCCCGAGCCGCCCCCTGCTCCTGGCGGCTGAGCCATGCCGACCCCGTGCCTGGGCTCCTGTCCTTGGCATCTTATGTGCCCTGCTCCAAGTGGGGCCTGAGCCAAGCGGGAGCCCATGGGAGCGAGGTGCAGCCCCCAAAGCTCCGGAGAAGTGCTGAGGACAGACCGAAAGCACACAAACACAGAAGGACACTCACACACACCTGGCGTGGGACACGGGGCGGGGGGGGGGG
>JAQZBX010006835.1:0-39227 GCA_029593785.1 Cabassous unicinctus | reverse complement strand
GGGGCTGGTGGTGGGGTGGGGGTCGATGAGGAGGAGGGGTTGTTCAGGGTCAGATCACAGAAGCCCTTACTGGGGGGCTGTGGACCCTTTGTGGACTAGACCCCAAGGGCAGTAGGAAGCATGGCAGGGCTTTAGGGGGGTGAGTTACCTGTAAGGAGGTGAGGAACCTAGAAGGAGGTGAGTTTCCTCTAAGGAATGAGTTACCTGTAAAGAGGTGAGTTACCTGTAAGGAGGTGAGTAACCTAGAAGGAGGTGAATTTCCTCTAAGGAATGAGTTACATGTAAGGAGGAGAGTTACCTAGAAGGAAATGAGTCACCTGTAAGGAGGTGAATTAGCTAGAAGGAGGTGAGTTACCTAGAAGGAAGTGAGTCACCTGTAAGGAGGAGCATTACCTGTAAGGAGATGAGTTACCTGTAAGGAGGTGAGTTACATAGATGGAGGTGAGTTTCCTTTAAGGAATGAGTTACTTGTAAGGAGGTGGCTTACCTGTAAGGAAGTGAGTTATTAATACAAGTGCCTCTCAGCCTGAGCTCAGCCAGCCTGCCAGCTGCTGGGTCAGGCTGCTCTGGAGAGCAGGATGGGGAGAGGGACAGGCCTGTTGCAGGGGAGGTGCTGAGTAATGGCTGAAGCTGAGGTGGGTCCCCTGTGGACTTGGGGGGTGCAGTGAGGTTGGGGGATGGTTCCAGATGAGATTCAGGACACCCTGGTTTTCATCTTGTTCCCACCACGGATATGCTGGGACGCCTGAGCAGGGGCCAGCCTCAGTTTCCCCTGTTATAGCATCAGGGCCTGGGAGGCATCTCCCGACTCTGCTGGGTTGAACCTGCAACCCCTTGTCCTCGACTCCTCAGGATCAGCCCACCCACCAACTCCACCTGGACCAGTGAAGTTCATGCTGGAGGGAGGGGTCTCGAGTAGAGCAGGCTAGGGGCAAAGAAAGGTGTCACTTTAGCCAGGGGGTTTCCGGGCAATGGTCTGTCTCCTTCTCGGCAGAAGGGGCTACCTTGGGGCCTGCCACCAACCACTCACCCTACAGATGGTTATTCCTGAATAACAGTACCCAGGTCACTTATCCTTGCAAATGGCTCTGTGCAGCCCCTCTCTGCCTGCCCGCCTGGGGGTGGTGGGGGGCCGAGGGAGCCAGCCTAGGACAAGGGAAAGCCAGGGTAGGCTCTCATGTTTCCCACTTCATTTGCTCATTCTTTCATTCATTCATGAATTCTTTAGCCATTCTGGATGATTCTGGAGCACCCAGGGCCCTGCCTCAGAGGATCATAAGGCCCTAGAGACAGACAAGCCCCATGACCCTCATATAGAAGAAACAGAGGTTCCCAGAGGCCAACTCTGCCCATAAAACACTCCTGCCTCTAGAATGTTCCATGACCCTGACCTGCCCTTCTCCTCCCACCATGCCCAGTGTAAGGGGCAGGGGCTTGGCTGGCCATGTTCTGGGCCCCATGTCCTCCTGGTTCTCCAGTGCATGCTGGGGTTGCCAGAGGAAGCTGGTGTGGGGCTGAGCCCCCCGCGGCACCCCTCCCATGCCTTGGGAGGGGAGGCGGCAGCAGGGCACCTGCAAAGCTGGCATGTTCCAGGGGCTGGGATATCATGGTGACCCAGTCAAAGGAGCTGCTCTCTTGGGGCTTTCATCCCAAAGTGCTGATCAACAAGAATTTGATACATAACATAACAAAATTTTAGATAGTGATACATTCTGCGAATAACAAGGAAGCAGAGGGAGAGAGGGGAAAGGAGAGGGCACAAGGAGGAAAGTGAAAAAAAAAAATGACTTTCCCCAGATCCCTGCCATCTGTTTCGAATCCCGGCCATTGTAGGTCAGTGCTTCCCAAAATGGTGGGTGAGGAGGTTTGAAAAAAACACAGATTCCAGGGCCTGTACTCCTTGGGTCAGCATATCTCCAGGAGAGGGGCTCACCAAGAGGTGCGTTTCACAAGCATCCAAGGGGTCTTATCATCAGCAAGTTGGGGAAACAGAGACATGAGGATCGTGGTTTGCGGAATCAGAGGGAGTCGGCCTTTTTCTCCACTCCCACACTTTTCTTACGGCCTTAGATGATCCACGTAACCGTGCTAAGCCTCTTATTCCTCACCTGTAAGATGGGACTCATAAAAGTGTTAGCCTTGCAGAATTATGAAGATTATGGATAAAATGCACGTGAACCATTTTGACTGGTGCCTGGTCCATGGCGTGGGTGGTGAAACAGGGACAGGGGCTCTCTACAGCACTCTGTAGTACTTGGTTATATTTTATCAAGTCAGTAAGTCTATTCTAAAACACTACAATTCACCATTTAGATTTTGGAAAGTCTACTCTCCTTCCCCTGCTCCCCAGGTTAAATGACATCCCACTGGACCCAGCTCTGAATAGCCCTTCAGTGGACCCCATTCCCAAGACCAACACTCTGGCCCAAACCATCATCTCTGACTGCAACAGCCTCCAGGTGGTGGCCTCCCTCCTCACCTCTAAGCCATCCACTCTGCAAACTGCAGTCCTGCTGGGGTTTTTGTTTTTTGTGTTGTTCTTCTGTTCTGTTTTGTTTTGTTTTTAAATCAGATTCAGTCACTCTCTCAGCTTCACAGCTTCCCAAGTCTCTTCAAATAAGATTCAAGATCATCGCCAAGGGCTCACAAGGCTCATCCTAACCTTCCTTCAGCTTCACTTTCCAGTTCCCCTCCTGAAAACCCTAAGCCTGGAGTTCTTGGGTGCAACATATACTTGACTTATTCAGGAGGCCTCCATTCTCTCCTCTGAGCTTCCATAGCAGCCTTGGGTAAAAATGATTTGTCAATGAATTGCTTAATGTCTGTCTTCCCTGTGAAAGAGTAAACTCCACAAGAGCAGGATAGGGTCTGCTTTACTAGTATTGTGGTATTGCATTGGGATAAAGAATGCCAGTTCTTAAGTCATCTCCCTGGGTTTAAATCTCAGCTCCACTCCTTACCAGCTGTGTGATCACGGGCAAAGTCTTTGGACTTTTTTTTTCTAGGCTTCAAAATCCACAAAATCTATCTCATGGGGTTATTTTGAGGATTAAATTAGATAATAAATGAAAACTGTATAGAACTTTGCCTGATACATGGCAGACACCTGTTATAAGTTAGCTGCTATTGTTACTATATCATTAAGTAAAATAAAATGGCTGCGTGCATTGGGCATTGCCAGGAGGGACCACTTTTTGAGAAGGGATTTTCCAGAAGACAAAAAATAATTGAACTGTAGGGCTTTCTGAGAAAATTGGACCCTACAAGGTTGCAGGTAAACAACACCTGGTGATAAACTAGTTTCGGTCCAGTAGAGACAGCTTATCAGAATGGACAACCATAACATACTAATCAATGCTCCCTGCTTTGTAAGAGACCCCCCACCTGCCCATGTAAAATGGAAACTTAGCATCAGCCAATCAGAACATTTCCTCACTTGCTTCCATATTTGCCCTATACAACTCCCCATTTCCACCCCTTTGGTGGAGCTCCCTTCTACCTTCTGAACAGGGTGCTACCTGTTTCACAAACCTCTCAATATGCTGTGGTATCCTAAATTGCATGAAAAGTTATTCTTTTAGCAATATATATTCACCCTAGACCAATAGCTAGACCTTAATTACTTGCAGAGTGAAGAATATTCTTCATTCTGCTTATTATGGTGGCATGCATGTGCTCAGCAGCTAGTATTTAAGGATGCATCTTTGCATAGCTGACCAGAGAGTCTTGGGTAGATAAGACATGTGTATTTTGTGCAGAATTAAGACAGAGTTCCCATAGGATGGCTTGGAGAAGAGATTCTGATTTCAGGAATAGAATATGCATCATGAAGTTGAATTTTCTTGATAAAGGATGATTTTTAGTACCTTGTTTGCAAATGCTTTAGAAGCACTTTTGGCTGTCAAATTCTCAAAAGCAGATTAAAATAATGAAAATGCTGTAGTGTAAGTTCTTCCTTTTTCCATGGGGATTGCTGTCTGCTTGTTGAGGTCTTGTTTTAGTGTACAGAGGCAAGTGATACCACATAGGGACTTGGGTCCAATAAACATTTTTTTAAATGTTTTTATTAGAGCAGTGGTATGTTTGCAGAAAAATTATGCAGAAAGCACAGTTTCCATATGCCCACCTGACCTACATACACACACACACACACACACATAGTTTTGCTTATTATTAAACTTTTGCATTTGATGGTAACTTTGTTACAATTGATGAAACAATAATATTATAATTATAGTATTAACTATAGTCCATAGTTTATATTAGGATTCATGCTTTGTGTTGTACTATTCTGTGGATTTTTAAAAATTCTTTATTCTAATTACATATATATAACCTAAAATGAATCATTTTAGCCACTTTCATGGACACCATTCAGTGGTGTTAATTACATTCACCCCAAACAGAAACCCTGCTTGTTTTGTTTTTCCAAACAGAAACTGTGTACCAGTTAAATATTTACTCCCCATTCCTCACCACCAACCTGGCCCCCAGTACCTATATTCTAATTTCTGAATATATTAATGTACATATTCTAAGTATTTCATATAATTGACATCATACAATATTTGTCTTTTTCTGTCTGGCTTGCTTCATTCAACACAAAGTTTTTAAGGTTCATCCATGTTGTAGCATGCATCAGAACTTCATTCCTTTTTATAACAGAATAATATTCCATTGCAGATATACCACATTTTGTTTTTCCCTTCTTCCATTGATGGACTCTTAGGTTGCTTCTACCTTTTGACAATTGTGAATAAATGCTGCTATGAACATCAGTGTGCAAATATCTGTTTGAATCCTTGCTTTCAATTCTTTGGGGTAGAAGTGGGATGTCCAGGTCATACGGCAATTCTATTCTTAACTTTCTGAGAAATGGCCAAACTGTTTCCCACAGAGACTGCACCATTTTGTATTCCCATTGATGATGGGTGAGTGCGCCTATTTGTACCAATGAACATTTTTAAGTGGTTAAAAACAGCCATGCTCTGCATCATGTTGGGTTGCCTGTCTTAAGGCAGTGTCTTTAAACCCCTAGCTGTGTGGTAGGAAATTCCTAGAGCATCACGTAGATCAGCTCTGCTGAGCTCCCACCCACCTGGTGATGATGGGGCAGCAGTGAACTGTGGAATTTAGAAATAGTCCGAGATGCCCAAACTCCTTCTCAACCCCACCCCAGCAGGCAGTTCCTCCTCTTCTTTAAGGGGGTTCTGAGAAGGGAGACCAAAGTCCTTAATTACCAGACTTCCACATGCATAGTCTTCCTAAAAGATGATTATTTCATACTTTTTTGTTTTGGTTATTGTTTTGCTGTTTGGGTTTTTTGTTTGCTTTGTGTTGGGGGGGTTGGGTTTGTTGTTGCTGTTTTTGTGTGTTTGGGAAGGAGTGATGAGACATATGGCCCAGGCACAGGCTAATTTATTAATTGATCTCCAATGTCAAGCTGCATCCATAGATGCTAAGATGGAATGAGCCTATACCTGCTTCTTACGTGGAGCATTGGGAGAGAGAAGGGATGCCCTGAAATTACTACACGTGACCGGGTGCAGTTTCAACCTTAAGAAAGTGGGTTATGAAAATCAACAAAGCAATTTTCTTCTGAAGAGACTAAAATGCAGCAGATTACCCTGGTATTTACTCACACCCCATTTTGGGCCCCCGCTGCTGCTTTTTGATGTGTTTCCACAGAAAGAGCCATTCCTATCTCCCAGCAAACTCTTTCACTGGGTAGTTGAAACCAGGACTTCTCAAACTCAGAAAATGCGTATGAATCACCTGAGGATGGGTGAAAATGCAAATTTTGACTCAGGAGGTCTGAGATGGGGCCTAAGAGTCTGCCTTTCAAACAAACTCCCCAGTGATGTTGAAGCTACTGGTTAGGGGGAGCCCCACAAGGCAACATACTACTGCAAATGGTTTTTACTTCATTGATAAAACATTTCTCCACTTTGCTCCATCAGGGCCTCTTATTCATACTCTGCAAGGCCAGTCAGCCTCACCTCAATCAGTCCTGGTGTAAAAACGTGCTCACATCACACTTAGAATGAGTCCATTCTCCATCTCCATGTCTCTCTTGCCTACATTCAGAGAGGGATACGATGCTTCCAAACTTTATTAGCTTTCCCAGCCTGTCGTTGGTTTAAAAAATAAAAATAAAATAAAAAAGACTGGAAGAAAAGGAGTTGGTTTATGTGGAAAATTCTGCTGTTTTTACTTGTTCACATGGATAACTCTGCTATTCTATATTTTAAATTGTAACGGAATTCCTGCTGTTGCTCAAAATATCCAATGGTCATATTCTCCAGCTTTAACATTTGAAGCAGACCCTCTGCCATGCAATGCCCACATTTGGTTTTGACAGCTGTCTGATAGTCTTTTAGCTTGTAGAGTTGTAGGCCAAGATGTTTGTGTTTATGCCCCAAACCCAGAATAAACAAATAGCTCCGCGGTATTGAAATGACCTGTCAAAATACCCACTGCAGTTCTGGGGCACAAAGAAAAGTCTCCAGTGATTGGTTTTACTTGCTGGAAGAATTCAAAGGCTGTTTATCTCATTTAGTTAAAAAAATATTAAAAAAGACCTATAATTACTGCATTTTGACCACAGAGCAGGCAATTACTTCACAAAAGCCCTCTACAGGAAACACCATACATTAGCACTAGCCTGGCTAATTAGTTTGACATCACTCACAAACTCTCTTTACAATGCACATGGTGAGACCAGAACCTCTAGGAACACTGTTGGACTTAGCTGGAGAAAGTTCTTGCTGGTCACAAGTGACCTGGGGGTGGCATTGCATTTTGTGTTGTGTTTTGGTTTTTACTGCTTAATTTTATATGTTCCTTGAAGCTCGATCCCTTTCCCAGCAATGGACATTCATCAAGAAAAAAGGTGCTCTGTGACAAACGGGCGTCCTTTTTTGCATGAGGAGGAGGAAGCTGGAAAAAAAAGAAAGAAAAAAAGAAAGGAAAGCAACTGAGGTTGTAAATTCTTTCGAACATAGAAATCATCCTTTGCCCTTTAGGAAGATGGTTTGTTGTTTCAGCTGTTTAGGGTTTAGGCATGTCTCCTTGTCCCCTTTTGTCCTTGCACATTTGGGGGGTTAGCTTCTGTCCGAGTTTTAGGAGGCTAAGTTAAAAGAAACAAAAACATCCCAAGGAAGTTGAATTCTCTCCTTCTAAAGCAGCAGACATCTCTGCAGGGAGCCTTGGGAGATGGGTTGCAACATCAATAGTCCCCTTCTACACACGGGGAAAGCTGGATGGAAAGAGGCTGTCTTAGTTTCCTAAGCCTGCAAAGTACCACAACCTGAGTGGCTTAACACAACAGAAATTGGTTACTCACAGTTCTGGGGTCCAGATGTCCAAAATCAAGGTATCAGCAGGGCCGTGGCTCCTTCTGAAGGCTCAAGGGGGAAGGTCTTTCCTTGCCTCTTCTAGCTTCAGTGGCTCTAGGCATTCCGTGTCTTGTCACAGCATCACTCCACTTTCTGCCTCCACCTTCAGGTGGCTGTCTTCTCCCTGTGTGTGTATCTCTGTGTCCAAATTTCCCCCTTCTTAATTAATTACTTCTGCAAAGGCTCTATTCCAAATAAGTTCACATCCACAGAACTGGAAGGAAGACTTGAAAATATCTTTTGTGGGGACACAATTCAACCCCCATGTGCAGCTCTGTGTGCTCAACACCCAGCCAAGCCTCCAAACCATGAGAAAGGAGGTCAAAACATCTCTCACTCTACCTTTTACTCTAGGATGTACTAGCAACTGGAACAAGCACCCTTGTGTACTGAGGCTTTTGAGGATGGGAAGGAAATAAGTGATTCTCTTCCAGGGGTGCATGCTAGAGGCATCCCAAAGCACTAATGCCAAGACAAAGTCCTAAAATTTCCTTTGGAATGGGATCTCTTACCAACACATGGGCAAGAAGACTTGGAAGAAGAAGAGATGGTAATTTGGTTTGGTTGGGCCTCAGAAGCAGAACATGGCCTAAGTCACCTTGAGTCATCTTTGCTTTGTGGTCAGAATGGCTGGGGCCAGTCACCCCTGGAGCTCAGACCCTGGGGGAAAGTTGCAAGGCAATAGGTATGGGAAGTACCCGGACCCTCTGCCTGGTGGTTTTAAAACAAGATCCAGAACCTAATGCAGTGACCCTGAGCCAGGAGAGATGGGTGTTCTTGGGTGGTGTACATGACTCAGGCGGTGTTCCACTGACTTCTGGATGCTAACTGTCTCCAGCTGAATGACCAGATGCAGACCAGGTGGTGAACATTCCAGTGGGGAGGGAAGGCACAGCCCTAAGGGCTTCTGGCTCCCTACATGTGAAAGAGTCGAGAGAATTGTTTGTGATTACACTCCAAGGAGCCAGCAGCATTTGTTCCTGGATTAGCAATCAGAAGGCCCAAAGAGTTTGCTCACCCAAACTCTACCTGGTACAGCACCTTGAAATATCCACATGAAAGGCCCCATGATGGAAGGCAAACCAAAGAGTAAAGTTACCTATTCACTCTTGCTCAAAGGAGTCTTGAAGGACATTGATAGTTATAAAATGGCCATGCCAACATTTTTCAGGTGCAATTTAATGGTGAATTATCTAACAAAGTTCCAGTTGCATGGTTTGGCCTTTCCATAGGCCCCAAACTATCTTTCTCACTGAACTGAGCCATTTTCTCAGGGTACAATGTCTAATACAAATGGGACTTAATGTGTGTGTGCATAACAGAGAGAGAGAAAGAGTGAGAGAGAATTCGTTTAAAGGTAAAACCACATCTCACACAAATATAAAATGAACATGTGTCAAAGATTTTATTTAACTTATTAATGAGAGAACCAATAAGATGTTAGGATTCTATTCAAAAAAGAATCCAAAGCCCAGACATACATATAGGCCCTCAAAGTGTACTGAAATGAAGTTGCTTAAGAGAAGCAAAAGTGGGTCCTTCCACAGTGGGGGAGGAAATCACCAGACAAAATCCATTTGCATTGTTATCAGTTATCTACAATTAACAGAGCTGTAAAAGAGTTCAGAGACAATGAAAAGAGTAGGGACCCCATAGTCAGATCATCCAGATGAGTGTTCCTGACAATTCTGAGTTTCCCAGGGAAGCCACCCATTCATTTTGTGGTCCATTTTGTAGTCTTTCACAATTTTTCTCTAATGTAAACACACACACACAGGTGTACTTTCCCACCTCTATGCCTTTCGGCATGTTGTTTATTTTGCAATAAAAGCCCCCTTTTCCTTTATTCCCTGCAATTCCAAATGTGTCTCTCTGGCATGATCTGTCTCCTCTGCACCTGTCTTGGTGGGCCCAGCTGGGCCCTGCCTCCCCCAGAATAGCATGGCACCCCCACTGCTTTCACGGCATTTACCATCCCTTACCTTGCATCATAGCTAGTTAGAAACATGTAAGCAGGGTCTGTATCTGATTCCTCTTTCTACTTCCCACAAAGCTTTAAAGAAGAAAAGCTCAATATCTATCTATGAATGCACAGATATGTATCTATTTAGATATATAGATACACATAAAGTTATATTCAAGTCCCCTTGATCATTCCATAAGTATAAAAATAAATGCAGTAAACACCTACACCCAGCCCTTGACTCTCTCCCACATTTCAGAAAACAGTTTTCCCCCATACGGGTGGACTCCAGCAGTGCAACAGTTTGAAGCTAGGTAGACCCCAGAAGATCATGTCCTTAGACCTAATCCATTCCTGTGCATGCAAAGCTTACTGTAGATGGGACCTTTTGATTAGATTCAGTTAAGGGACCTTCCTTTTGATTAGATCACTTCAGTAGGGCATGACCCAGGGTGGGACCTTGTCTGTTTTGGGGTTTTTGTTTCATTTTGTATTGGAGAAAATCAGCGCTCACTGGGACACAGAGACTGATGAGTGCAAACAGAAAGTTTATCAAGAAGCTTTCCCAGCAGAGGGGGTCTGAAGAGTAGACTTCATTTGCCCATGGAAGGTGGTGGATATGACTTTATACAGTACATCAATAGGCAGGGAAACCTTAGTCTGTGGGGAGGGGGTTAGAGACCAAGTACAGCCTTGGGCAAATATCGGGCTATAAAAATGAATTCTTCCTTTGTATTGCTAGGGGTAGTGAGCTAGGAGATCGGGTATTCTTGGGATGTGGGAGGGGTTGGTGGCACCTGGGTGTGGAAGGGGTGAAGGTCCTTATCTTTTCCATTCCCATTGTGATATATCTCCTTTGTTCACTCTTGAGGGGAGATGGGCTGCCTCCATGCATGTAGTCTGTGGCTTGCTCAATAGGTCAGAATTGAGTCACCGCCTTACAACCTATTAATCATTGCAAACCTTGTAAGGGGGGGACCTCTAACATTTTGTTTTTCATGTTTTTTTCCTTATTAAAGTTTTTTTTTATTTCAAAAATTTAAAGAATAATCATGAATACCATACAGGACTCCCTAGGGTGGGTCTTAATCCTCTTACTAGAGTCCTTTATAAATGGAGATAAAAAGCTTCAGGCACAGAAAAAAGCTACAGTGATGGAGAGATGCCTCCAGAAGTTTATGAAGCCAGGGGAGAGAAAATCCACAAACAGAGCACCTCAAAGCTAAAGGCAGCAAGGTGCAGAGGAGAGGGGCAAGACCAGTGGATGCCACCATGGGCCTGATCATCCACAGCTGCAGTATGGGAAGAAAGGATCTCCCTATTTGGACACTTTCACAGCTTCAGAACTTTTAGGTTTAAGCTTTTAACTGAATAAATTCCCATTGTAAAAGCCAACAGGGAAACAGATGTGGCTCAAGTGATTGGGCTCCCATCTACCATATAGGAGGTCCAGGGTTCGATTCCCAGGGCCTCCTGGTGAAAGGCAAGCTGGCCTGCATTGAAAGCTGGCCCACACAGAAAGCTGGCCCAAGCAGAGTGCTGGCCGATGCAGAAAGCTGGCGCAGCAAGATGGCACAACAAAAAGAGACACAGAGGAGAGACAACAAGAGATGCATCAGACCAGGGAGCTTAGGTAGCGCAAGAGTTTAAGTGCCTCTCTCCCACTCTGGAAGGTCCCAGGATTGGTTCCCAGTGCCACCTAAAAAGAAGACAAGCAGACACAGAAGAACACACAGAGAGCAGACAGCGAGTGCCAAAACAACGGGACGGGGGGTGGATAAATAAAAAAATAAATAAATAAAGCCAACCCATTTCTAACATATTGCTCCCAGTAGTTTTTAGCAAACTAAAACAAGCAGCAATTTTGTTGGGCATGGCTCCTCTGCAATTCAACCAGAGTAGGATATCTGAGCCAAGGAGGACCTATCAGTTCTCTCCCTTGGGAATTCAGAGCTGGGACACAAGGAGGCTAGTCAGGCTCTGACTAAGGGGATATAAGGCTAAGCAACATGTGTATATGGAAAAGCAGAGAAAGTGCTGGAAAAATGTTCCTTTGTCCTCACCCACTGCATCTATTCCACGCCTCCAGAATATATAACAAATCTGACTACTTGTCACCCTCTCCACCCCAGCGAACCATTCTATGCCACCATCAACTCTAGCCTGGACCTCTTGCTGCTTCCATCTCCCAACTGGTCTCCTGGCTTCCATTCTCACTCCCCCTTCCACCTCAGTCAGTCCAGAGTAATCTTCACATGACAGACATAAAATTCCATCACTCTTCTGGTTTTCTAAGTCTCCAAGACTATAGTAGAGATTAAACAATTAAAGGCCAGCATAAGATCATCCATAAACATGATTACATTTTACCCTGTGGTAAAGATACAGGGTCTGAAGTACCATTTGAGGGACCAACTGCATCAGAATCACCTGAGGTGCTTGCCCAACTATGGAGCCCTGGACACATCTCAGACCTAACAGAGCAGAAGCTCTGCAGGTGGGGTCCAGACTTCTGGATTTCAACAAGCTGCCCTAGAAGAGCCTGTGATGCAGAGCCCCTGGAAACCACAAGGTGAGATGCAAGTTCTGACTCTCAGAGTTCAGGCAAGGTGAAAATTCATCCACATGAGCTGGGAGGAAATGGTTCATAAAGGAGGCAAGTCCTGCATGGAAACTTGAACTCTGGGCAGGATTTGGAGAGCACAGTTTTACAGAAAGCCGGAAGCAGAGGGGGAAATGGCAGAAAAGGAGGAATAAGCATGGTGTGTGAGTGGGAATGTAAGGGTAGCAGACAACCTGAAGTGAAGTGTATAGCAGGAGTGGAAAGGGAGATGGGGTGTGTGTGAACCAGGCAGGTTATCGAGGACCTGAAGGCTGACATGCAGGTCAGGCAGTAAGAGTTAGTGCAAATTTGTTTAGCAGACAATCAAGATGAGAAAAGCTGTTGGGGACATAGGTTGCAACATTTGTTCTCAGAGAAGTTGGAGACAAGAATGCACAATTGATTTCTGAATGCACCTGTGCCTTTCAGTTTGGTTCTTGTGACTTATAAGAGGCAGGTCAAGGAGGGTGATGCTTCAGAGAGCAAGAAGTCATAGATTTCCTTAAGTATAATCACAAACAATCATGTACATCACTGCCCATCCAGCATGAGAATGTTTACACTAAAGACCTGACAATTGGAACATTTCACATCATTCTTAATGTGCTTCATGCACAGGTGGAAAATTTACTGGCATTTATTATTATTTTTATTATTATTATTGAGGTACTGGGGCTGGGGATTGAAACTGGGACCTTCTTTGGGGGAAGTCACACTCAACCACTGAGCCACATTGGCTTCCCTGATTTGGGTTTTTTCTTTCATTTGTTTTAGTTGTTGTTTGTTTCTTCAGGAGGCACAGGGAACTGAACCCAGAACCTCCTATGTGGAAGGCAAGAGCTCAAATTCTTGAGCCACATCTGCTCCCCATTTATTATTTCTACATGCCAAATATCCCACACATAAATAAAATATTTCCTTCAGGCAGCTGTGGTAAGTAAAATGAAAAAGTAGGAACTTGGAAGATATGGGTTCTATCCTCAATTCTGCCCCATCTGCTTATTCTTAGATCAATGTCTGCAACTTTCTGGTTATTAGTTTCCTGTTCATGAAATATGGGAATTGTAGCAGATGATGCCTAATGTTCTCTGGACTTCTAGCAATCTATGATTTTATAAAGCATTAGTCTCCCATTCCAGCAATTTATGCACTCCTCTCAGAGTTCAGAAAGTTCTTATAAAAATAAATTTTTAAGCTGTCTCAGTCTTTCATAGACTAGGTCTTTATTCATTAAGTTCTCTCATTAAAAAAAAAATTCTAATGTTTTAGAATTGTATATGGAAAGTGGCTGAAAACATCTTTTCATTCAGCTCCAAAATATTACTAAGTACCCACACTGAAAATCACAGCACTATTTTATGGATGCAAAGAAATGAAAGATTTGATTTGTGCCTTTAGGAACTTACACTCAAATTGGAATGGTATGAAACTTGTACTTGTAAACTTATCTTTAAAATGCAGATGCCAAAAAACTGGGCCTGGACAAGAAGTATAGCATGTGAGTAGAAGAGGGAGAGAAATCACTGAATGAGCTTATCATGGTGATGGTAGAATTTGATCTAGGTCTTGACAATATTTTGACAGGTGGAGAAAAAATAGAGACAATTGAGGTCATTCTCTAAAGGACAAACTATATGAACCACATGAGCCAAAGAGTCAGGAAAGAATTAAAAGCATTCAGAACATCACAAGTATTTTTGTCAGACTGAGTTCTTTGGGGGAATAGAGGAAAATAGGACAGGAATGGTGACTTTAAGTTGAAATACACAGGGTTGCAAATGCCAAACAGAAAGTTTATGTTGAAGAAACCAAGACGGCACACTCCACTCCAAAAGAAAAAGAAATGATACATTTGCTGTATCATTCTATAAATCAATCCATCTGTCAATTCATCTTTCCATCCATCCATCTGTCTCTTTACCTATTTACTGAACATTTGAGAAAAACTTGTGTCTATCATGTTCCTTAAACACTTAATATTTCCATGTAAATTTCCTAAGAACAAGGATGTTTACTTATGGAATCACCTTAAGTGTTGTTATCAAGTTCAAGAAATTTAACATTGATATAAAGCTTACAGTCTATATTCCAATTTCTCATGTGTACCACTAATTACATTCAATAATGTCATTTGAGCATTTTCTCATCCATTATTAGATCCTGCCCAGGATTACATATTGCATTTAATTATCATTGTCTCTTTAGTTGCTCTTTTTTTTTTTTTTAATTGTGGAAACATATATACAACATAAATTTTCCCATCTCAACCACTCCCAAGCATACTGTTCGGTAGATTAATCACATTCACACGATTGAGCTACCCTGACCATCATCCATTACTATAACTTTCCAATTACCCCAAATATGCTTTTTATTTTGAAATAATTATAGATTCACAGGTAGCTGCAAAAATAGTACAGAAGTCTCATGTACCCTTCACCAAGCTTTCCCCACTGGGAGCATCTTGCCTAGCTAAACAGTATCAAAACCAGGAAATTAACCTTGGTACAATCCACAGAAGTAATTCTGAATTTATCAGTTTTACATGCACTTGTGTGTGTGTATAGTTCTATGAACTTTGATCATATGTGTAGATTTGTGTAACCACCACTGCAATAAAATACAGATCAGTCCCATCACCACAAAAGTACCTCAGGCCACCTACCTAACCCTCTGGAGATGTGCCCATTGCCCCTCCTCTCCTCTGGTATCCACTAATCTATTCTCCAGCAATATGATTTTGTTCCTTTTGAAAATGTTTGATGAATGGAATCATATAGTATGAGGTCTTTGGAGATAGTCTTTTGTTCACTCAACATAATGCTCTTCAGATACATCCAAACTGTTGTATTTGTTCACAGTTCTCTCCTTTTTATTGCTGAGTAGTATTCCATGATATAAATATTCCACAGTTTGTGTAACTGTTCAAGTGTTGGAGGACAATTTGTTGTTTGCAATTTTGGGCTATTCCAATAAAGCTAAAATGAATAGCCCTATACATGTTTTCATGTGGACATAAATTTTTATTTCTCTGGGATACATGTCCAGGAGTTCAATTGCTGGGTAATATGTTATGTACTGTTTTATAAGAAACTGCTAAACAACTTTCCAGAATGGTTATACCATTGTACATTCCTACCAGCAATGCCTGAGAGATCCAGATTCTCTTCCTCACCACCAGTGTTTGGCATTGTCACTCCTTTTTATTTTAGCTGTTCTAATAGGTGTGTAGTGCTACCTAATTGTGATTTTTCAGGAATGGCTGTTAATTTGCTATGTATCAGTTCAACAATTTTGTACCACTTCTTCCTCTTAGCCCCACTTTTAATAGAGAAAGCTCTTTCCACATTCTCTTCCTTTTCCTCACTCCATTATTCTGATGTGAATAAAGAACTGTAGAGAAGAGTCCCTTTTCCCTTGGATTATTTTGTCTTAAAGAAGCCTCAGTTAATGGTTTCCATTGCGTTTATCATTGGCCCGGTAGTCAGAGGGGCTGTCGCCATCCTGATTTGGAAGTTTCTTGATTTAGAAGGATACAAACTATACTTTATGATAATAAACTGTGCCTTGAAGTTGCATGGCTATTGGTGCAAAGGACTTTAGAAGTCACTTTATCCACTCTTGACTCCCTCCTCACCTCTGGCACTTTGAGTACTCTTAGCATAGAATTTTATAGGATCTCTGGTTCTGTAAGATGTCCTAATGTGCCACAATATTTCTATAGTTTTCATGTATATGACTGCTGTTCTTGAGATGAGAAGTGATTGCTCACAACTGAGCATTAACCCTTGGATTTATCCTAATAGAGAGGCACAAACTCTAAATGGACAACAGGGGTGGGGGCGCATCTGTGGCTCAAATAGTTGAGCATCCATCTCCCATATGGAGGGACCTGGGTTCAATCCTTGGGACCTCCCAGTAAAAATTAAAAAAAAAAAAAAAGGACAACAGATGCATGAACCAACATCACACACAAAGCTGCTTAAAAATTGAGCAATAGCAAGTGATTGGGCTCCAGCCTACTGCATGGGAGGATCCAGTTCAGTTCCTGGTGCCTCCTGGGGAAGACAAGCTGGGTAGCAGACTGGCACAGAAGGCTGGTGCAGCAGGATGGTGCAATGGAGAGATGCAGGAGGAAAAGCACAATGAGAGACCAAACAGGGCAGGGAGTTGATTGGGCGCTCCCCTCCCACATCAGAGGTCCATGGTTTGGTTCCAGGGCCTCCTAAAAAAAAAAAAGAAGATGAGCACACTGCAAGTGCAAACAATGAGGGAGGGAGTGGAGAAATAAATAAATTAATTAATTAATTAATCTTAAAAAAAAATAAAGCAAGATGTCACAAAATAAAGTAAGTCCCAGAAGGGATATGAGATGTAAAAGAAAACTTCAAAGGAGTGCTCCCAGGTCTAAGAGGGAAGCCTCACTTTGACAAAGCCAGGAAGTAGCCATCCTCCTTCATGTCATGAAGAGAAAAACAATCTCAACTGTGGTATAAAGTAGAAATGGACTACTACATTCTTTTTAAAAATAACATTATTTCAAGGGTATAAATTGTCCTCAGACTACAGTTTTGACCATAGCTCAGGAGTATTAATATAAAGTGTTTTTCTTTGCCTTAATTTTTAGATAATTTATTATTTTAAATTTTCTTTTTTCATTTTAATAGATACTATGAGATTATTTTCCCAAAATGTATACCAGTTCATATTCCCATCAGCATCAGTTGAGAGAGTAGTCTTCACACACCTTTACTAAGTACTGAATATTATCAATAATTTTATATTTTGCCAAGCTGCTTGTCAAACTATTGTATCTCTTTATTGTTATAATTAACATCCCCCACACACTACTGGTGATATTGGGCATATTTTCACATGTTTGACGTTCATTTTCATTTCAACATTGATGAGTTGCTTATTTTTCTACTTTTACTAACCAATTTGTAACAGATTCTCATATGTTAGAGATGTTAATACTTTATCATATGTGTTTCAAACATTTTTTCTACCCCATCATCTCTCCATCAATATTTTTATATTGCCTTTTGCTATGCAAAAATATTTAACTTTTTTATAGTTATGAAAACATTATCCTAAATTCTGATTGGAATGCATTAAATTAGATATTAATTTAGGAAGTTTTATATGTTTATGATATTAAGGTTTCCTTTATACCAGGAGTAGGCAAACTATGGCCCATGGACTGGCCCTTCACCAGTTTTTGTAAATAAAGTTTTATTGGAACACATTCCAATTCATTTTCATATTGTCTATGGCTAGGTTTGTACTATAGTGGCAGAGTTGAATAGTTGCTAGAGACACTCCTTGCTCCACAAAGCCTAAAATATTTATTATCTGGCTCTTTACAGGAAAAGTTTCCCAATGTTTTTGTTTCAGTTTCCTGGCTGATAAAACAAATACAATACAATGGGTTGGTGTCAACAATGAGAATGTATTGATTCACAGTTTCAGAGACTAAAAGGCTTGTGTCCTCCCAGAGTAGGAATGCTCCATTTGGGCTCAATCTTGGATTTTTGCCAAGATCTGCTATTCAGCTTTAGCTTCAGCCTTTGGAATGTCAAACTACTAAATGCTGACTTCAACATCATTTCTCGTATCCCCAAACTTGGGCGTGATCAATAATTGTGAGAACCCATAGGGTCCCATCATATCTAATCAGTATGGCAGTTACAGTAATATGAACAAGGCAAGGCATGTAATTTAAATTTATTATTAATAACCAGTTATTTATATTTGGGTCTAGGTAAGAATTCTGGATATAACATGGAGCAAAATCTACCTATGTGTTTTTTTGGGGGGTTTTTTGTTTGTTTTGTTGTGTTTTTTTTTTTAGTATTATATCATATGTTTTTTATTTTAGTAATTATATTTCAATATATGCAACTGATTATCTTTGTAATTTTATTTCATGCATTTATTTATTTTTAATAATTTTTTTCCATATGTGCTTTTTGTGTTGAAATTCTATCAGTCAATTGACATATAAGTGAATAATGAACAATTCCAGTGTAAAATGCTGGAATAAATAATATAGGATTATGAAAACTATTAATTCCATATGAAAAAACAATTATTAATGATTTTCCAATAATTATTAGGGAAATAAGCCAATGGTTAATACAAATATTAAAAGATTATGTTAGTTAAGCAACTTCAGGAAGCAAATGGCTTCCTTTTAGGGCCAATAAACATTTCTAGAAATTTCAATAATATAAGGAAAAGTAATAACAATTAGATTATACTGTAATTCTAATATCAAGAGAATTATTTTATATGGGAGAATTGACAAAATTAAACAAATCAAACTTTTAGAACTATATTTAATTCTTTATTTTATTTTATTTTTATTTTTTACTTTTTGAGGTACCAGGGCTGGGGATTGATCCCAGGACCTCGCATGTGGAAAGCTGGCACTCAACCACTGAGACACAGCAGCCCTCATGTGTTTTTTAGTTTGTTTGTTTTGCTTATTGTTTGCTTTTTGTTGTTGTTTAGGAGACATGAGGAACCAAATCTGGGACTTCCCATGTGGGAAGCAGGCTCTTGACCACTTGAGCCACATCTGCTCCTGTATAATTAATTCTTGGTTATTTAATGCCATGTAGGCTATTAGATTTTCAAGGACAGATCCTATTTCAGAATTCTTATCTAAAAGTACTAATTTAAAGCAGAATGTCATCTTGGTCACCTCAAAATTTCATAAGGACATAAAGAAACCCAAAATCACATGCAACCTGCCTAATAAATAATCATTGGTAGAGATGTAATAAAGATTATAAGGTGAATGAAGAAAAAAAGAAAGTGGTAGGGATAAATGAGGCATCCAAAGCATAATTTTCACTAATTAAACTTCAAAACAACAGACTTTACATGAATTCCTTGAAAAGACACTTCCTCTTAATTTGGGGTCTATGGAAACCAAAATTTCAAACAAAAAGCTTGTCAAAATGTTGCTCTACTGAAAACTGTTTTCAGTAGATAAAAACAAAGGACTTTTGTGATTTATTCAAGTGATGAAGTACAAAATTCCTTCCAGAAAACATGTTCTTGTAAAGTTTTCTTCCTGAATTATCTTCTGCCATATGCACAAAGCTTAATGGTGTTATTAATGTGCTTCTTTTGTATTTTCTACAGCGCTTTGATAGCATGGTGGATTAATGATGAAGTCAAGTGTGCCTCATCTTTATTTTGTTGCCAAGAGGCTCTAGCTCTTCCCAGCAGAGTGAATCTAATTGAAGAACTATTTATAAAATGAAAAGCCCATCAGGAAAAATGTCCTCCATTTGTCTGTGACAATGGAACAAACATGGTGAAGACTATGAGTGACTTAGGACTCACAAACGGCCAACAGTTTGTTCACACTCTTCACTTGTGTGAGGAGAAAGCAATTATGGCACAGAATTGTTGTCTGTAATCACAGCAAGTGGGTCCTTTCATCACCCTTTTTCATCCAAAGATAAACTATATGACATAAAAGAGATTTTGGAACTGCCTTTGACTAATGTTCCAACAAACTGGAACAAGCAGCTATTACATATTCAAAGGTGGCTTGAACAACAACAAAGGTTTAAAATTGTACCAGGAGAAAACTATACCAATTTGGCCTGACACACTAACAACCAAAGGCAGCTTGCCGAGAACACAGTTAATTTATTGGAATGCACTGAAGAAGTGAAGGGCCTGATGGGCTTTGAAAGTGCAAGTATTTCATTCTTGAACCAGATTTAAGATCTGCTTATCTTTCCATTGCTGGGAAGGTGCTGGAATTGGCATAGAAGCAATGAAAGCTGAGGTACAGATGGGAATTTGGAGAGGATAGTGTACTCTTAAAAGCCAACTACATTTCTCCATTGCTACATTTTTAGAGCAACATTCAAGGACAAATATTTCCCCAAATGCATGCAAAAAATATTGGAAATAAAAGACGACCAAGTGAAGGTAACTATATGAGGTCTGATATTGAAATATTTAGAAAACCTCTTCAAACACTGCCCAATCTTCAGCTTCAGGGGTTGCTTCAGTTCCTTTGACTCAGTGTTGACATCCAGGCTGTGATGAAGGGAGAAACTTGGCTTTAGCAGATTATTTATGTTTAGAGTGAGATATCTCAACCTCAGCAATCTTGACATTTTAGATTTGATAATTGTTTGTTGTTAAAAGGCTGAGTGTCTTGTTGGTTTCCAGAATGTTTACCAGCAACATCCCTGGCCTCCACCCATTAGATGCCAGTAGCAACTCTGCATCCACAGTGTGACAACCAAAAACATATCCAGACATTGCCAAATGGTCTCTGGAGAAGGGGGTTGGGGCAACGGTGCAAAATCACCCTGAGCACCATTGGTTTAGAAAAAGGAAAGCTTAAAAACATGGTGCAGGCATGTCTTACATGATAACTTGCCATAAAGAGCCTCTCATCAATCTCCTCCAGGCAGTAGCATCTTCTGCAGACAAAACTGACAAAATACACCACATTCCACCACTGATTTTAGTTGAAAAAGAGCTACTGTTCAGGTCACAAATGTGAGTCAGTTAATGGTGCTGAGACATCACTGTTACTGAAGATCTTAGGTCAAAATTGCAAAGTTCATTACATTTTTAAAATAAAATTTCAGATGTATTTATGTAACCTGGAAGTTCTATGATGCCATATTTTGCTTTGATTGAATATCCAAATATCTTGTGCATTAACATTGGGTCAAACTGCATATTCAGAGCACATACCTGAAGAGAAACTCTGTGAAACAGGGTCAGTATGACAGCTGGTATCTGGTAGGGTGCTGAACAAATGACTTAGTGAGCCAATCTATATTGATGAACAGTTTAGCATTTCCAATATTTTTGTCTTACAACATATTTTGCAATGAACTGTCTTAATTAGAAAGTAGTAAGTTCCCACTTCATTTTGAAAAAAATATTACTAGAAGTAGAATTATGGCATCAAAAGATATGAACATTTTTATGCCTTTTGGTAATGTGTCCTCCAGAAGCATCCATTTACAACCCCATCAGTGCTGAATGTGTGTTATTTCCCCACATCCTTGCCAGACCTGGGGTAGTACCATGTTTTTTAAGAGCTTTGTTAATATGAGCAGGGGGAAATTGTATCTTCATTTATTATCTTGCATTTCTTTGGTTTAAGAACAAACCAGAAATACACAGAGTTTGTTTCTAAATAAATCCTTTCTCTATCTGCCTACACTTCTTCATTTAGCTTCACTGTACTGGTTACTACCTGGCCTGCATTGTGTGTTTATTTGGTTGTTTATGGTCTGTCTCCCTCCACAAGAATGTAGGTTCCAAGAGACCAGGGACTTCATTTACTGCTATATCCCAAGCGTGCTGCACCATGGCTGCCACGTGGGAGACATTCAGTAAGAATGTGTTAGATGAATAAAGGTGGCATCTGACATGGGGAACAGAATTGAGGGGAGATGGAGTCGGGTTTGGTTCCAAAGTAAGCACATATGGCAAAAACTGTATAGTGTCCAAATGACCCTTGATCACTGTTTCTGTAGATGTGCTTCTGATGAAGTAATTGGATTGCACTTAGGGGACATGAGGTATGAAATATATGTAGTTTTAAACTCTAGAGTCACATTTGGCCTGGTGAGATGCTTGCACAATGAAGGGAACATGGAAATGCAGATTTGCCAAGGGAACAGCAAATGTTTGCCCCCTGTGACAGTTTGAATTTGATTAATCCTAAAAAAGATTATGTTTTTCAATTAATCCATTCCTGTGGGTGTGAGATCCTTTCATTGCATTAGATTCAGTAAAGGGACCTTGATTAGATCACTCGATTATAGATCACTTTTGATTGAACTATGTCAGTGAGGCGTGACACTGGTTGAGTCTCCGCCTTCTTGCTGGGGTCTGATAGCAATGGAGACACAGAGAAGGAAAGCTGCCATTTTGTTCAGCCATGTGAGAGAGAGGACTAAGGGAAGACAGAGAAGCCCTGAGAGGCTGAGAGAGGTCCCAGAGTCTGGAATCTGCAGAGTACAGAGGCACAGAAAGAGGCCTCAAAAGGACTGGGCCCATGGAGCAGGTCAAGGCTGAAGAGACAAGCCATATGCCTGACCATCCACATCTGGATTCCAAGAGACAGTGATCCCAGAAGGGAAGGCAGGGGTCTCAACCAAGATTGGTTGCCATCTTACTTTGCCATGAATCAGGCTGCCAGGATCACCATTAGCTGACTTTAGTGAGAAAGCATCCCTGCTGATGCTTTGATTTGGACATTTCAAAGCTTCAGAACTGTTAAGTTTTTACCCTAAATAAAAATCCCATTATAAAAGCCAACCCATTTCTAGTACTTTGCATTGGCAGCCCTGTGGCAAACTAAGACATACCCCCAAATGCAAGTTCATTGAGTAGAAGAGTGAATAAAATCAAGATATTTTTCAAGTTGCCTTGTTGAAACAAGATATTTAAACAAGCTGGAACTGCCCACATTTTTAACATTGTCAGTTTCCCTGCTCTTTCTTGGGATGAATTGTTGAACTTCCAAAACTTAAATGCACATATGATGTGACTGATCATAAATTATCAAACTCTTGCCATGTCCCATTTGTATCATGTCATCCCATTCTTTCCTTGGAACAATTTTGCCAGGTATGCAGCATCTGTATGCTGAAGATATGGACTTGAAGTTTATAAAACTGGTCTGAGGTTAGTGAGTGTCAGAGTGGGAATTCCATTGAGTTCCTTCTGATTCCAAAACTCCTAATCTTTTATATCCCATGCCATATGTTGCTCAAGTTTCTTTGTAGGTTTTGTGTTTTTTCCAGAATGAAAAGTCCATGATTCTTTCCAATTTGGGTTCAAGAAAGTGACTGAAATTTTTTAATTACCCCATCACCATTTTTGTTTCAAAACTTTTGTTTTGATAACATATATATAAAACAGAAAATTCCCCATTTTCACCAGATTTAAGTTTAAAATTCAGGGGTATTAATTACATTCACAATCACCACCATCCTTTACCAAAACTTTTTCAATGTAATAATATTTTATTATTTTGATGATGGTTGTAGAACACCTGGTTATTTTTTTTCACCCTCCCTTTTTATGGCAGGGAAGAACAGGTAAAGTGGCAAGGGAATAAAAAGGGAATTTGATTTTCTAGCTGAAAGAATTAAGGCATGTTAGTATAGAAGATGAGGGGAAGCAGGTAGACAGAACAAATCCATAACCATCACAGCTGAGACTCTGCAAAGCACATGGGCCATGAGACCCCACCTGGAAACCCCCTGAGGGAAAGCAGCTGTTGAAAAACAAAGTGATTGGGCTCCCATCTACCATATAGGAGGTCCAGGGTTTGATTCCCAGGGCCTCCTGATGAAAGGCAAGCTGGCCCATGTGGTGAGCTGGCCTGCATGGTGAGCTGGCCCACACAGAGTGCTGGCCTATGCAGGAGTACTGGCCCACACAGAGAGCTGGTGCAGCAAGATGATGCAACAAAGAAAGACACAGAGGAGAGACAATAAAAGACACAGCAGACCAGGGAGCTGAGGAGCTGCAAGAGACTGGGTGCCTCTCTCCCACTCCATAAAGTCCCAGGATCAGTTCCTGGTGCCACCTGAAGAGAAGACAAGCAGACACAAAAGAACACAGCAAGAGTAAAATAATGGGGCAGTGGGCTGTGGGGGGTGGGGGGTGAGGAATAAATAAATAAATCTTTTTTAAAAAACCAAACCCGTAAATATCACAGCCAAAAAGGCCCACCAAGAAACTCATCACCAGGTCCCATTTGAAATTCCTGGGCCCCCAAAAAGCCCCAGATAGCTTCAAACAGAAAGGCCTCCCATTGGGTCCCTAAAGCTAAGAGGTGCAACCTGAGTGGCCCATAGAATAAGCCAATAGGAAGTCAGAAAGGCAGGAAGGCAGGAAGGCAACCAATCAGGACAGCAGAGAGCTCATATCTCTCCTCAACATGGGGAAGGGGGAGGAGGAAAGAATGGCATTAAAGAAGCCCACCCTGGGACCCCAGCACATGCCTCTCCCTTGAGCATGCCCACACCCATGTCTCAGGTGTGTACTTTCCCTTTCTCTCATTTCTCAATAAATTCTTTACTTGCTTGCCTACCCTATGGCATGTCCTTAATTTCCTTTATGTGACGTAGCTAAGAACCTAGAAACCCAGATGCTGGTGACAGAATCCCTGCATACTACAAAAATAAATACTCAAATCACTTGTCCTTCTTCACCTTCCCTTTGGCTTTCAGTTTTGTGAAGGCTCCCTTATCAAGGTTCCCAGACACCTCTGAGAGGAGAGGCACAGTGACAGGGTATGGGAGAGACTGGCCCAAGCTATATTTTCAGCTTCCCACTTGAGAATGTTTAAAGAAGTGAAATTATGTTTCTTCTCCAACAGGATTCTTCCCATCTCGGGCACAGACTTGGCCTCATGGTTTAGCCATCCCTCTGAAGCCAAGCCTTTGTGGTTACTTTTGTCTAGCACTCACATGGACCTTACAATTAGAGCCACTGTCATTGAATAACCCAGTTTTCAAACTGAAAACAAGCTGCCTCTCCAGCTCTGCACCAGACTCTCCAGGCTTCCAGGGATAGGAGAGGGAGCAGTTCTTGTCCAATCTCCACTGAGTACGAAAACAAAACAAGGAGTTTGAGTTGCTGGAATAATTTTGTAGTACTAGAAAAACCCAGGATAGCTTAACTAAGGCTTAAGAATTATATAGATGCCTTAATATTATTTTTTAAAAACAGCAAAATGTTAATATCTGAAATTGCTAAAACTGATTGGATTTAGCCTAGGTCTGCTATAATGAGGGTCATTCTAAACAAGTCTCATCCCTGTTTAATGTTACACAAAACTTAATCTCACACTTGTGTCTACTTACTATTTTCATGTAATTCTAGATTGAACTCACTCTTGTGTATACTTACTATTGGGATAACTATTCCACTCACCTCTATTTAATATCCATATGAAAGACCTTGTAACTGACTTTTGTTCGATATACCTCTATCCTTGTGACTGACCCTGGTTTGCTACCTCACCCACATCCACCCTGTCCAGGCCCTTAATGTTTATTAATGAAGGAACCTGTGTCCAGCTCCACCCCAATTATCCATTAGCACCCCAATAGTATAAAATATTAGAATTCATTTCGGGGAAGCTGGTTTGAGCTGGTACATCTCCAGTCTCCCATCAGCAAATAAATCCTCTTCTCCTTCCTAGCCTAGTTTGGTTTGTCTGTCTATTCTGCTCTGCTGAGTGAAGGAACCCAGTTGAGGAACCCCCTCCCGCAGCTCTTCTTCAATTTCCTAAATTAAATGGAGGGGAAAGAAAATGAAGCATCTCATGACTTGCATTCTAATTCCAAAAAAGTCACTTTTAATCATGTGACCCTGGGAAATTTCTTTAATATTCCAGGCCATATACTCTTATGAGGATTCACATGTGTGCTGACCCAATGAAAATGATGAAGCCTCACTCAAATGTAAGTCGGATATTAGAATGGAACTTTTCACTATCTAATGTACTGTGTATTTGGCCTATTTATTTTGTTTCTTTTCTGACCCCAACCCTTCCCCCTCACCTCCTATTAGAATGTAAAGTCCTATGAAGGCAGGGATTTGGGCACTTTATTAATTATTGTGGCCCCAGACCTCAAAACTAATACAGATTTGGCACTTGTGGTAGTTGGAGACTGTATGTACCCCAGAAAATCATGTTCTTAAATATGGTCCATTCCTGTGGGTATAATCTAAACCTATTGTGAGATGCTAAGTTTATTTCAGTAAGGCATGACCCAGGATGGGTCTTAATCCTCTTACTGGAGTCCTTTATAAGAGAAAAAAATTCAGATGAAGGAGAGAGAAAACCACAGAATCCAGAAGCTGAAAGCAATAACGCCCAGAAGAGAAGGGAGAGACCTGTAGATGCCACCATGTGACTTGCCACGTGACAGAGGAGTCCAGTATTGCCAGCAGTCTATCTTCAGGAAAAAGGTGTCATCTTGATGATGCCTTGATTTGGACATTTTCATGTCCTCAGAACTGTAAGCTTGTAAACTAATAAACTTCCATTGTTAAAAGCCAGCCCATTTTGGGTATACTGCTTTCAGGAGCCTAGGAGACTAAAAGAGAACTCAGTAAATATTTGTGGAATGAATGAATGAATAGACAATAAGCCCTTTGAGGGATTACCAATGTAGCCTGTAAAATTTCATTCCCTAGAGAACTTTAAGAGAAGGCCAAGTAGGGCCCTATGCAGAGAAGTTTAAAAAAACTACCTGGAGGAAAAGGGTGGCACTAAGGGGTGCTGGTGATTACTTTGTACCATAATTCTATGATTATATGACTCTCCATCCAGCATTGGTTCCACTGGGCCAGGCCATTCACCATGTTCAGGGCAGGTTTCAAAATCTGATCATAACCTCCTTAAAATGTGTAAAACTCAGGCTCAGAAAATCTGAGGTTAAAAACTTGAGACTGACTCCTTCCTCACTGGTCCCAGGGAAAGTTTTGTACTTATTGGTAATAGATTAAGTTATTGTCCACTACATTATTCCTGAGGCCCCAGGTCTGTCCAGGACTTTCCTAAACTGACTTCAGCTTAGTGGCGGGCCAAGACCTTTCCAGGATCCCAGTGATTAGTCACCAATGGAATCCAGTGCTGAAATATTTAATCAGCATTCAGCTTGTACATGCTGTCCCCTCCTTCCTCCCTCCAGGAAAACATATGGTGAGAGCTGCTTTTTTGGGGACCAAACCCTTAAGGGAAAACAAACTTTTCATGTTTAAAAAAAAGAATTGCTTACTATTGCAAAGGAAATTATTTCAGAGCTTAATTTTGCATTTCCCATCAGAGTCATCACTTCTGTTGCTGGAGAAAGTGTAACTGAGGAGTTTTGAGATAACAGCAAGGGTAAGCTTGAGTGCCCAGGTGTGTGTGTGACTGTGTGTATATGCATGTTTGTGTGTACAAACCAAATGGAATGTTAAATAAAAAACAAATCCGGACTTTGTAAGGAGAGATTTTATTCAAAGGCTTATTATCAGGGAGATAAGAGGCTATGGCCAAAGAGGGAAGGGATATGGCAATAGGGAGAACACACCAACCACAAGGTCCGCAAGCATCTCAGGGGTTAGACAGAGATGGTTACCCCCTGACCCCTAGACCTGTCAGATGGCTCCATCATCTATTTGCTCCTTGTTTCTGTTCATTGTTTGCATTTGTTGTCTGCTCATTGTCTGTTTTGTTTTTTACTTTTAGAAGCACTGGGAACTGAACCCGGGACCTCCCATGTGGGAGGTGGTGCTCAACAGCTTGAGCCGCATCTGCTCCTGGGTTTTTCTTTTATAGAGAGGAAAGAACTGGGTGTAAGGAAATGGGGTGAAAGGTTGGCATGATCAGATAAAAGATCAGAGAATATCTTCTACTGAAGCAGCTTATTTTCTGGGAGGTGCCCTTAAAGTTCAGAGGCTTCCAGGAAGATGGGAAGCTTCACCAAAGTTTGGTTAATGAGATTTTGTTCTGATTGTTCAGTGGGGACAAGCAGTTCAGCCAATCACTGATGAGGCAATGAATGGGAACTTGGAGGGTCTGTGTCCGGCCTTGTCATAGGGAAACAAAGGACATCGATGAGTTTCATCTAAGTCAAATGGGGAAGGGGGTTTCTTTGCAGGAAGCCATTTTCTGGAATACAAAGTGGGGAATTTCTTAACTTCCACTGTCTTCCAGGATCACAGGGCTTGGGTAAAGTTTAATTGTCAGTACATAGCACGCTTATGCCTCCCTGAAAGCACTGCTCAAGAACAGTCCATTGGCTCTTCCAAAAATGGTAGAATCATGACATTGTTGACAAGCCAGCTAGGCAGTGCCTGATGACAGTTTTGGCCCCAGAAATGACAGGTGTTGATGGCTGCAGCCTTCTTCAGCTCTTCTGAATGCTAAAAGGGCTCTGTGTGTGTCTGGGAGTGGGGGTCAGAGTGTGTGGATGCAGGAGCAGAGGGGAAAGAAAGGGTTGGTTCAATGGGTCTGTGTTCCCTTTGCTTCTCCAAAAGGCAGGAGTGAAATGCCAAGTTCCAGAGCTGGGAGCAGCCAAGCATCAGCCCTGAAGACAGGAAAGCATTTGCAATTAGTGCAAATGTTAATTGTGCTGGAATAGAGTTGCAGGGCCTCCCTTTTGTCCTGGGTATGTGGGTCATGTCACATATGACGGCCCCATCTTCTCTTCTCATTTGCAGGGTTCGGTGCTAGATTTTACTTTTCTTAAGAAATGGGTGGATGTTTAAAGAACACTCTTTTGTTTTCTCCTCTCCCCAGATGCCTGTACTCTCAGTCTCATGAATAGAGGAGCTAATTCCTCCATTTTTCTAAAAGCTAAGACTTTTTCTTCATGGATCCAGGTATATCCAAGCCCTGAGAAACAGCCTGAGGTTGTTATCCCCTGATAGGGAGCTCAGCCTGAGTGTTCTCCCAAGCCCCCATCTAATTCAGAAACATGGCCACTTTCTAAGTGAGAAGAACAGAGAGCTGAGCAGGTAGAATCTCTAAGGCCATGTGTGGTGAAATACTGCAAAGCACAAAGACTGGAAAAGAAATGTCTACGTGAAGTATTGAGCAATATGGTGCATGTACGCAAACTCGATAATCAATAGCTACTGCTTTTATTATAAGATATGAAAAACATTTTGGTCTTTAGCATACTTCCCCCATAATAAAAAAATGCTGCTGCTTTTCTGAATAAAAAATAGAACCAAAATATAGAAAGTGTGTGTGTGTGTGTTCTCAACATGGCTTCGGAGAAATTCCCCAAATTCTTTCAAATCTCCACTTAGTATTCTCAGCCTCGGGTAAAGGGAGGATATTTTTCCTTCTGTATCTTATTATCCAGTTTTTATAGGTAGCTGTCTCAGTAGGCATCAAATTCACAGGCCTTATTAACCTGTGTAGTAAGTCGGTCAGAATTAGAAACAACACCCCCTGCCGACTGACACAGCCCCTCAACAGAGCCTGGCAAGCAGAATGCAGGCTGAGTCTTCATTCCCCCAGCCCCTGTTTGCACGGGACTTTATGCTGTGCTTAAATTGTACAACTGGGTACAGCAGAGCAGGCGAATTTGAGGTTGAGGCTAAAGGAGGAGCTAGGGCTTTTTTATCTGCTCCAGAAGTTCCCAGCAGTTAATGGTTCCTTTGCGCATTTCAAAGAATTCCAATGAAAGTATAAGAATTGCAAAGAATCCCAAAGAATTTCAAAGCAATTCAAAGACTTCCAATTAAACTAGTCTTTTCTTAAAATATATTTTTAAATTTTCTTAAAGATACTTAGATTACACAAATGTTATACAAAAAATGTAGGGATTCCCATATGCCCTGCTCCCAAAGCCTCCCACACCCTTCCACATAAACAACATCTTTCATTAGTGTGGCACATTCATTGCAATTGATAAATGCATCCTAGGGCATTGTCATTGAGCACTCCCTAGAAGCCTGCCCCAGGTTCACATTGTAATTTACACTCTGTCCCATACAATTCTGCAGGCTATGGGAAGATATATAATGGCCTATATCTGTCATTGCAATGCCACTCAGGACGATTCCCAAGTCCCAAAAAAGCCCCGACATTACACCTGTCTTTCCCTCCCCCTGCCCCCAGAGCCTCCAGTGACCACTGTTTCCACATCAATGCTGTAATTTCTTCCATTCCTAGAATCACAAATCTATAGTAGAATACCAGTAAGTCTACTCTGGTTCATAGTTTATTCCCCAATCCTGAGGATTCTGGGATGGTGATGTCCACTCCACCTCTAATTGAAAGGGTGCTTCAATCCCATAAAGCCAATGGATGGGCCTCTCTAGCTTGCAGTTATAAGCTCTCTCATTTCCTTAGTATGGTGGTTGTCAATCTCACCTTGTTAGGGTGTTGGGTGGGGAGGCATTCAGTATAGGCACACCTGGAGCAGGCTGCTGGGGAGTGTGCAAGTGATCATTTTGTCATAATGTGTTGTATCAGTGGGTGGAGCCCCACATAATGAGTGGAAAGGAGGTGGGCTCCCATCCTGATGTTCTCAAACAAAAGGGTGGGAGTCTCTCAATAGCATGCACAGTTCTGAATAGGGGAGGACAAACCAGTGTGTCAAGACCTCAGTATTGTTTCAAGTAACTATGAATCTTGTCATCCAAGGAGTGAAGCTGGGTGGTGGCCATGGACCCCAAGGGGAGAGGAACAGGGGAATAGAATAGATGGAACAGGGGGTATTTAGTGGGCAATGGAAGGGTTCTACATGATCTTGCAATGATGGACACAGGCCATGTTAAATGTCATCAAAATTTATAAAAGTGTATAGTCTAAAATGTAAACCATAATGTAAAGCATTGACCATGGTTAGTATCTATGTTTTACTATTTGTATATCAGTTATAACAAATGTACCATCCACATATATAAAGGTATTAATACAGGAAGAGGGAAATGGGGAGAATGTTAGGTATATGAGAGTCCCCTGTATTCTGTATGTGGCTTTACTGTGACCTAAAACTTCTTTGATAACAAAATGAAAAAAAGTAAGACACTGGGGAATAAATGGAAGAAAATGTCACTGTACATACAGGACAACAGATATGCCAGTGTTGAAAGGCAAAATGTCAAAAATATTTGTTTTAATATTTTAAATTATTTTTAATATCCCAATTTTTAAATTTTATTTTATTTTTAGTTTTTAAAAATTTTTTATGCATTTTATTTCTTATATTTAAACTTACCATTATTATTTCATTCTACTATTAATTGTATTGAGCTATTTTATTGGCTTCATTTTTGAAGAAGCTTTAGTTCACAGAAGGGTTACAACTGGGGCATGGGAAGATCATTAGTGTGGGGTGTCAGTAATGAAGGATACATGAGAGGAATTTCACCTGTACATACATAAAAGGTATATAAATGTTTTCAGATGTTCACGGGGCATTGTAACAGAGGGTGGAGATTCACACAGTAACCAAGAGACTATTGAATTCCCATCCTGGAGAGCTCTGTCACATTCTCTAATGGAGCAGCAACTGTCCCCCAAATGCAGGGGCAATGACTTGCAAAGGAGGATGGTCCATTGATGGGCCCTTGATATTGACGACTATGTTGTCAGCCTTTGCTCTTGTAATTGAAACTTAGCCTAGTGTTGTGAGGTGCCTAAGAGTTGCCTACTGAGAGCCTCCTTCTTGCTCAAATGTGGCCTTTCTCTAAGCCACACTCAGCATATAAATGCATTACCTTCCCCCCAGTGTGGGACATGACTACTGGGGATGAACCTCCCTGGCACCGAGGGATTACTAACAAGCACCATCTAGCAATGCAACTGGAAAAAGACCTCTAATAAAAGGGGGGAAATGTAAAGACAAATGAGTTTATATGGCTAAGAGACTTCAAAGTGAGTCGAGAGGTCATCCCAGAGGTAACACTTATGCACATCTCAGCAGGATGTCATAGACTGCCAGAGTGGATACTACCTCAAATAGTGGGATTCTTAAGGGCTCTGGAGACACCCAGGTCCTATGATCAGGGCAGATAGCTCCAGAGTTTGGTGCCTTGCCAGTGGGCCTTACTTTGGAGTTTGTGCTTCTGAGAGTGACAGAGTTGGACTCAGTTGTGGCTTCCCTACACATGGCTCATCTGTATCTTCTATTTGAACATATACTTGGTGCTGGAGCTGGTAGGTGTATGTCCAAGAGACTTGAATCTTTGGGCTGTCCATGTGCCAGCTGGGCCCTGAGCCTCAGCGGAGTTGCAACACCTAAACTAGTATTTAGTTTCCACCATGGCTTTGGTTTTCTTCAGTTTCCTGGCTCAGGAATGAAAGTCCACCTGGATTTTTCTTTGCCTTCTATCCATTGCTTGTGGCCAGCCTAACACTTAACTGATGTACAGAAAGTACTCAATAAATGTTTGTAGTCAGCTGGATGGCCTGGCTAACCAATGTGTCAAATGTGCACTTTTTCCTGTGGCAAGGTCTCCCACTGGTTCATTGAGCCATTTGTTTCTGAGTGTTGCATACCAGGATAGCTCTCCAAGATGCAGCCTACTTTCATGAATACCCACAAACAACAATAGTAGTCTTCTCTCAATCTTCTTAGCACAATCCAAACCATATGTTCCCCAAAGCAGCAGGAAAAAAAATTAAAGCAAGAGGCAAGGAGCAATTCAACTTTGTTTCACCTTGGCAAGATTTAAGGTAAAGTTAGAAAGGAAATAAATGTCTCTAAGGAAGACTCCTTGTTCTTCCCCTAGCTCTGGAGGTGATTCAACCACATCTCTTCTGCCTCCCATAGCATCTGACTCAAGAGCCTTCAAAACAATTATGGTAGGTACTTTTTGTGGTTTCCTCTGGGGGAAATTTTTAGTTATGAAGCCAGTAAACTACAAAGACACTTATTGGCTGCAGGGAACATTCCCCTTCTGCTTAGAGCAGGTTTTCTGTTAAATTGTTGGTAGAAATCACTTCAATAAAGGTGCCTTTGCAGACAACTAACTCTGGGGAGACAAGCACTGATATTGGTACTTGATGCAAATTAACCCCCAAACCCGCTGCTTATTACAGCTTTAAAGTTTAAGCCATATTGAAATCCAGCTCACAGCTACACAATGTTGATATAATAAGTTTGGGACCACCCTAACATCATTATGAACAGAGAAGCAACAATTATTTTCTCCCCTTAAGAAATAAAACTTATTTTTACAGCATGTTTATGGCTTTAAGTGCCAACTATGTTGATTTACTTTTTTAGCAAAGAACAAAAATTGGTTATTCCAGTACTCATCCTTTGATAGGCTGTCAGATGCCTCTCTCTCCTTTTTCTCTCCCTAACCTTGCTTTCCTTCCCTTGTGTGCATTGGAATGTGAGGTTTTTCCCACCACTAAAGTCTCCTGAGGGGGGAAGTTGGGGGGTGATTCCTATGGCTCTTAGTAAAAGGTTCTCATAAGTCTTTGGGAAGAGAACTCTTCCTGAAAAACACCACTAGGCTGATGACAGGATTGTAAAGACCACCAGATAGGGGTTGGGCAAGTTGAGCCATCTGGATGTGGGAAAAGATTCCATCACAGAGCCTTGGAGAAGGGGGCAGGGCTGGCAATGATTTACATCCATGTAGCTCAAGGCATGAATCCAAGCAGAGAGCAGAACTTGCTGAGGTGTCCAGGAGGAAGGGAAGATAAGAAAAATCAAGAAGATGTAAGCAGGTGGATGGCAATGTCCATCCTCAAGAACCTCCTGTCACTAGTAAGATCATATCCAGATATTACCTTAGGAAAGCTAGAGAGAGGGAGGGAGGAGAAAATGGTTCACCCAAGGGCAGAATCAGCCTTGAAAAGTGGCTAGTGAAGATGCTTCAGACATACAGAAGAAGTTGGAAATGGGGAAAGGGGCCTTCATGTCTAGGAGATATCTAAAAGGGATAAAGGAAACAATTGGAAGGTCAGCACAGGAGAACTTGAAGCCATGAATTCACCCCTGAGAACCTACCATGTGCTAGACCCTGTCCTGGGTGCTACCGAAATGACAGTGAACAAAACACACAAAGTCCCTCCCTCATTGAACTCAACATTCTATTGGGCATTTCAGACAAAAACAAAGAAACTTAAAAATGTAATATAGTTTCGGGGAGTGTAAGTGCTATGAAGAAATAAAAGGAGGGTAAGGATGGGGTGGTGTGAAGGTTATCCTAAACCTCTGCTGTTTCCCTAAACATTTCTGACACCTACTACAAAGACTGCAGTAACTCAAACAATCCAATTCTACCTCCAACTAACCGGTCAGGCCAGACCCCACAGGTTAAGGGCAACCCTCCACAAGATTCTCCTTCAGGCACCAGGTACAAGTTCAGAGACCAGGCCATTTGCTCTTCTGACCACCTGGCTACAAATTTGGGCCTCGATAATTAACTAAAACTACTTACTGAACTCACTGAAACCGCTATACTTATTATATATAGTAAAAGGGTACAAATAAGAAGAAACCAAAAGAAGAGATGGAAAGGGCAAGATCTGGGAGGCTCTCAAACTCAAGCTTCTGTGTCTTCACGCAGAGCCAGAAGGCATCACCCTCCCAGTACAGAGATGTATCTTATGACTCTAAGGTCCTCAGTTTCTGTGGGATCTCATCACTTCGGCTTGAGAGGGATGGACTCTGTGTGTTTTGTTCACTGCCATATCGCTAGCACCCAGGACAGGGTCTAGCACATGGTAGGTTCTCAGGAGTGAATTCATGGCTTCAAGTTCTCCTGTGCTGACTTTCCGATTGTTTCCTTTATCCCTTTTAGATGTCTCCTAGACATGAAGGCCCCTTTCCCCATTTCCATCTTATTCTGTGTGTCTGAAGCAATTTCACTAGATTCAATGTTCACGCAGTTGAACTCAATCTACAGCCATCATCCCCTCCCAGAGGTTGGGAAAGTGGACTATGGGCTGATAATATGTGGCTCAAACAACAACCCCACAATTACAAGGCTGTGTGTGGCTGCCCCACCCTAAGGCTGCAAGTGTGGATGGCCCTACCCTGTAACTATCAGGTGTGGTCTGGGGCCCTCCACCAGGAACAAAAGACATATCTATCACAGGAAATACCAAAGATTCAGAGGTTGCTTTCCCAGGAACTGACAACAAAGACTAACCCAAACTTTTCATTAAACTGCATGTCTGGCTGCTGCTATTTTACCTGGGGGTGAGTCATGTACAGCCTCTCCAATGAGGTGGCATTTAAGCAGATTCCAATGGAAGGGACTTCTCTTGGCAGAGGGAAAAATGGCCAGGAGGGAGATGATCAGAATCAAATGAAGAGGTTCCTTCTGCAGCCAAGGGTGGGGGTTAAGGAGAAGAATTCAAGGGGTAAAGGGTGACTCTGGAAGGGTGAAGGTGGCCATAGCAAGCTCAGGACTGGGGAGACTTTGGCAATCAAGAATGCCCAGAGACACTTAGCATTCTTAGGTCTTGAAGCCACATCCTTAAGCTGTGTAGGAGACTGACACTTGATATGGGAAACTCATTTCTCTCCACTCCCAAACCTCTTTCAGACCATTCTAATTTCAAGCAGCTCAATAAGAGCAATTTTTTCCCTTTAATGGAACAGAAACCTGCCTTCCTGCAACTCTATCCTTTGTTCCTAGTTTTGTCCCTTGGAGCCCCAAGAATAGGTGAAACCCCTCTTCCACATGAATGTCCTTCAAATATTTGAATACAGCTAATACAGAATGACTGCGAAGGTAAGAAATGTTGACTTCGGGCTTATATCCCAGGACCAGTACTTCCTAACTACATGACCAATGTCAGAACACTTATTCTCTCTGACTCCGATGGCTTGCTGTGAAAATTAAAAGAGATAATATAAAGTGCCTAGCCCAGTGACTGGCACTCAAAAGGGCATAATGGATGACAGTTTCCTTCTCCTTAAGATCTCTAATCTCAAAGTGAAGTGTCACTTGCTCCTTTATTCCTTTTGTGACTTGGTTTCAAGAGCTGTCATGATCAATTACCTTTGGATGTGCTGTTGCAACTTGGAGAGGCTTAACACAAGGCCACCACGGAGGAAGCAAGAGCAAGTGCATGCGCACTCATGGGGCACAGTCTGGTGGGGTAAGGAGAGGTGTATCATCCAGGATAAGCTAGGTTATGCTGCAAGAACATGCAGCATCCTTGCAAACCTTGGGAACTTAAAACAACAAAGTTTGATTTCTTGCTCACACCACATGTCCTTCACAGATGGGCTCAGGCTCCTGTTTTGCATCATCCTCACTCTGGGACCCAAGATGGGGGAGCAACCAGTGTCTGGAATGTCACTGGTTGCCGTGGCAGAAGGAAAAGAACTCTGGAGGATCTTGCACTGGCAAGGCAGGACACTCTTCACTTCTATTCACAAGTCATTGTCATCCCACAGCCTCACTCAACCAAGAGGGGGCCAGGAAATGCAGTGCTTGGAAGGGAGGGAGCCAGAAGTAGTTGTTAAATAGCATTGATGACAACCATGGTAGCCAAGCTCTCTAAGCAAATGTGTCCAAGGATGAATCAAGTCTTTCAGTCTGTCCTCTGCACAAAGTAGTCCAATCAGGAGGATAGGGCTCAGCCAGAACCTCCAGGTGGGTGGAGATCAATCCAAGAGAACTGTCAACACTCAGTAGAACTCTATGCCTGATGTTGGGTGGGCAGCTGGAGCTATGCAGGGACCTAGGTGCTGGTCAGAGAGTCTAGGGATCTGGACATAGAGTGTGACATATGCAGAAAACCAGATGTGTGCAGAATGAAGGCAGAAGCTCCCTTATTCAGCTAAGTAAACATTTATTGAGAGCCAATCGTGTGTTTGTAAATGGGGTCAAGATGGAAGCGATTAGGACGTTCCTCAATTCAAAGATCATGGGCATTCCAAGGAAACAGCAAACATTAAATCTGGTCATAGGGAAGGCAATTTAGGGAGGGGAATGAAGGGCAGACAAGATCCCAGAGGGAGACAGAGTCACTGGATCTAGGGTTCATGCAATCATGCATCTTGAGGTGGCTCAGGAATGGTGACAGTAAAAGTCTGCAGGCCAGAGCAAAACCATGAGGTGGACCCAACCAAGGGACCAGGGCTGATGAAGGTAAAAGAACCAAGGCCAAGGTTGCTAAAAATCCTGTGTCACTCTAAAAGTGTGGTGCCCAAAGCTGGATGTGCTCTTGGTATGGTTTGTTGGCACAGAATAAAGAAGAAACACTATTCTTTGGTTTGGAACCTTGTACACCCAGAATACCAACCCAGCAAACTTAACAATTTTGCTCTAACAAGCTTCTGTTATACTGGGCATGACAGTCAAGTCATCCTATCATATTTGGGGCCATGGAATCATTACCTACATAAATACTCATAAACCATTTATTCAGTATCTGATTTAGAATTTTGTCCTGAATTACTGGGCAGTGATTTGAAAATTCTCTCTCAATCTCTTAATCTCTCTCTCCCTCTCTCTCTCTCTGCCTTCCCTCTCTTCCTCCTTTCCTCCCTATCCCACCCTCCCCCATACACACCACCCACATGCACACATAAGGGCATTTGCTGAGCTCTAGCCTCCTGTCACCTATTTTTCTATGATCCCATGATTATAAGCAATTATTAAATCAACCTCACCTGCAGGTAACAATCAAGACCCCAAACTGTGACCATCTTTTATTATCACCTCATCTACTTTGGGTTTCTATTTCCTTTCACCATATTTGTTACATTTTTACCATCTTAGACCAGTTCTAAAGAGACAAACATGAAACAGGAGGTAATTCTACTTTCTCTTATGCTTACATGACCTGCCTCCAAAAGATGATTTCTTCCTTTTTTCACCTTCTTGTTCCTTGTGGAATTTTAAAAATACACTATTGGTGAATCTTGAATTTAAGTCTACATTGCTTGAGCTGATGTCCCTACTACAAAGCCTACTAAGAGTTGGGTAGGTCCATTTCTAAGACAAGAAGAGAAGAGATCCATGGAACTATCAGAGAATGAAGCCAGAGAATATATACAATAATAATAATAAATCATTTTTGCACATGAATGGAGGTCAGAAATGCTGAGCAGATTTTTTATAGGTTTCTTGGGAATTTGTAACGATTTCATTCTTTATTATTTTTGTTAATCCCTGTTTATTCCCTATAGTCACAAGCAATAATAAACCTCAAAACAAAGCAAAAATGGCAAAAGTTTTGTGGGACTTATTTTGGAGGGAAGGAGAGATATTCCTTACCTTTCTGCTCTTCCAAAAAACCAGGAGAGAACATCCTGGGAGAAAAGCAGATGAAGACAGTTTGGAAAAACTCCCCATGGCCTCTGGAAGAAAAATAAAAGAAGAAGGTGGATTCAGCTTGGGAAGAACTGTCTTTAGGGAATTAACCTCCATAAAAGTTGCTTTTTTCCTGATATCAAATCATAGAAACTTCCTGATAGATCCTGTTGAGTGCTAAGCATCCTTTGGCATATGCAGAACTGTGCTTAAATATATTGTATTTCATCCATCATTCTTCAGTCCCTAAAGACCCTCATTGCCCAGAATCAGAATTAATTTCCAATGGAAAATTTTCAACTGAAGTTACAAATTTCGCTCACTCTCAATCAGTTGTCTATCTTTCATTAGCCACCTGTCAACATTGGCTTAATTATCCACTGCAAGTTTCTACCTTATCAGATAATAATGAGGAGGAAGGAGGAGGGAGATGATAATAGCAAAATGATGTTAGCTAATATTTATTGAGCAATTAATATGGGCCAGGCATTATTTTCCATGCTTTACATGTATTCATGCGTTATGTGTCACCATATCTCCTTGAAGAAGGGGCTATTTTTAGCTCCATTTTGCAGATGAGAAAACTGAGGTTTAAGAATCACACAACTGCTTAGCAGGGGACCTGGCATGTGCTTCCTTCCAGCAGTCTGATTCCAGAGATTCCAACCTTGTAAACTGAGAAGCACATAAGCAGTAAGAACCCTCTACTGAATGCAGAATTCATTCTTGTCTGCTGTTTTCCAGATCCGTCCATACTTCAAAATGTTTAATCCCATGAGCCCTTTCTTCCCATGAAATGTTGCACAGAATCCCAAAATCTACAGCTAACAGAGAGAAGAGTAGAGGCTCCCTGCTAGAATTAGGAGTGTGGGGGGGAGCATGGAGAGACCCCAACCCCCATCAATCCCTCCCTGATGCCTCAGAAGGTTTTGCAGAGCCTTAGGGCTTCTGGGGAGCACAATTTGAAAACATCTGGACCAACCTCTAGTTGGGCACCCTCCACCAGCAAAATTGCCAGCTCCAGGCTTTTTCTCTGACTTGCTTAAAAAAACTTCAGCGTTTCCTATTGCTTCTAGGGATACATTGGGAAATCTAGGTTTTCCATCCCCTGTCCATGCCCCTGTGCCCAGGCTTTCCTTCTCTTACTTCCATTTCCTCCAACTGGCATGACCTCCTCACCATCCCCCAAACAGGGATCATCTTTGGACTATTTGAAATGTTTTCTTTTTTCTCCTCTGCTTCTGCACCTTCTAACAGCCTTAAGAGTCTGAGTCAACTGCTGATTGTCCACAAACTCTCCCCTGCCTGCTCAAGACCTACTTATTAAGATCTCAGGAGTTTTAGTGACTGTTTTAGTACTCACTCAGGTCCTGCCACTTCATCTATTAACTCACTTCCGGGGACCAAAATAGCAATGGCTAAAACAAGATCCAAATATCCTTCTCAAGAACATATGCAGACCTGAGCTGACAGGCAGCTTCACAGTGGGGGG
>JAQZBX010006834.1:0-52078 GCA_029593785.1 Cabassous unicinctus | reverse complement strand
CTCGTTGCCAGGGAGGCTCATCCCTGGGAGTAATGTCCCACGTTGGGGGGAAGGTAATGCTTTTATATGCTGAATTTGTCTTAGAGAGAGGCCACATTTGAGCAGCAAGGAGGATCTCAGTTGGCTACGCTTAGGCATCCTATAACAGTAGGCTATGTTTCAATTACAAGAGCAAAGACTCATAAGGCTAGTCCTCAATAACAAGAACCCATCAGTGGGTCATCCTCTTTAGCCAGACACTTCCTCTGCACTCAGGGAACTGTTGCTGCTCCCTTGGAGAATGTGGCAGAGCTCTCCAGGGTGGGAATTCAGATTCCCTCATTTATTGAGTGATTGTCTACCCACCGTTACCATGACCCATCCCTTGAATATTTGAACAATTTTATATATCTTTCATGTATATTCAGATGAACTTACTCCCATGAATCCCCCATCCCAGACAGCCCCCACCAATGATCCTCTTCAGCCCCCATTGTAACCCTTCTGTGATCTAAATCTTCCTTGAACATGAAGCCCATATAATAATGAAATACTACTATTAGGAAAAAGAAATAATAATGATAAGCTTAAATGCAAGAGTTAAGTACAAGGAATCTCAGAAGAAAAAAAAATACTAAACTAAAAATAAAATATAATTAGCGGATTGGGACATTCATAAAAATGGGGAAAAAAAACAAACAAAATCCTTTTTAAAAAAATTATTCTTTTTTCCTTTTATCACTGTATTATTCGATGTCCGGTGTACCAGGACACCTTCCCCCTCTCATTCCCCAGTGTCTCCCAAATTTTAATTTAATTATCAAAGAAGTTTTAGGTCACAGCAAAGTCACACACACAGAATACTAGAGACTCCCACATACCCAAACTCCCTCCCACTTCCCCACCCCATATTAAAACCTTTTTTTAAACTGATGTTAGCATTGTTATAAATGCTATACAGATAGTAAAATATAGCAGCTAAACATTGTCAATGGTTTACAGTATAGTTTACAATTTAGATTGTACAGTTTAATAATTTTTGATGATATTTACCATGTCCTGTGTCCATTACTATAAGGTAATGAAAAACATTTCCTATGAGCACTAAATACCAAATTTGATCTTAACAGTTCCTTCCTCCCCATCCCCTTGGGGCATATGACACCACCCTGTCTTGACTCATGGAATGACAAGATTCATAGTTACATGCCCTGGGTATTCCAAGCTGCCCTTCCTAATCTAACCACCTGTCATCCCTGCCCCACCAAACCCAGTAATATCACTACCCATCTGTCCTTTCCTTGAATATGCAACTATACTCTATCCCTTTATCATAGATTTTGTCCATATGGGTGATGGCTCAGAGCCTGCTCTTCTCTTTCTCTCCCTTGTTAACCTATCTTTCAGACAATGGTTCTCAGAGACTGCTCACTTTCCTCAATTCAAATCAGTGAGTTCATATACTGTTTATCCTTCAATGCCTGGCTTGGTTCACTCAACATAAGGTCTTCAAGATTCATTCACATTATTCTGTGTGTTAGCACTTTATTCATTCTTACAGCTGACTAATATTCCATTGTATGTATGTACCACATTTTGCTTATTCATTCATCTGTTGATGGGCACTGGGGCTGATTCCAACTTTTGGCAATGGTGAACAATGCCGCTATGAACATTGGTGTGCCTATATCTGTTAGTGTCTTTGCTTTCAATTCTTCTGGGTATATACCCAGCAGTGGAATTGCTTGATCATATGGAAGATTGTTAGTTTTCTGAGGAACTGCCAAACTGTCCTCCACAGTGGCTGGACCATTCCACAACCCCACCAGCAGTGGATGACGGTTCCTTTTCCTCCACATCCTCTCCAACACTTAGAGTCTGCTGTTTTTTTAATAGCTGCCATTCTGATGGGTGTAAGATGGTATCTCGTTGTAGTTTTCATTTGCATTTCCCTGATAGCAAGCAATGTTGAACATTTTTTTCATGTGCTTTTTAGCCATTTCTATTTCTTCCTGAGAGAAATGTCTTTACAGATCACTTGCCAATTTTTTAAATGGGTTATTGGTCTTTTTTATTTTTGCAGTGTAGGATTTCTTTATATATGCCAGATATTATGTTCCTATCAGAAATATGATTGCCAAATATTTTCTCCCATTGGGTAAGTTGCCTTTTTATTTTCTTAATAACGTCCTTTGTGTTGCAAAAGTTTTTAATTTTGAGGAGATCTCATTTATCCATTTTTTTCTTTTGCTGCTAATAATTTGCGTATGAAGTTCATGAAACCATTTCCTATTACAAAGTACTGTAGATGCTTCCCTACATTAATTTTTGTATAAGGTGTGAGATGGCTTTCCTCTTTCATTCTTTTGGATATGGATATTCAGTTCTCCATGCACCACGTTTTAAAGAGGCCATTCTCTCCTAACTGAGTGGGCTTGGTGCCCTTATCAAATATCAGATGACTGTATATGTGGGGATCTATATCAGAACTCTCAATTCAGTTCCAATGGTCAGTATGTCTATCTTTCTGCCAATATCATGCAGTTTTGGTCACTGTAGCTTTGTAGTATGTATTAAAGTCAGGTAGTGTTATACCTTCAACTTCATTTTTCTTTTTCAATATGTCTATCGATCCAGGGCCTCTTATATTTTCAAATATATTTTGTAGTTAGTGTTTTCAGATCCTTAAAAAATACAGTGCAGATCTTTATTGGGATTGCATTAAGTCTGTAGATTAGTTTGTGTAGGATAGACATCTTGATGATGTTTAGTCTTCCTATCATGAACAGGGTATATTCTTCCATTTATTTAAGACTTATTTGATTTCCTTTAACAGTGTTGTGTAATTTCCTGTATATAAGACCTTTACATCTTTAGTTAAATTTATTCCTAGTTATTTGATTCTTTAAGCTACTATTGCAAATGGCATTTTTTTTTTCTTGATTTCCTACTTAGATTGTTCATTATAGGTGTACAGAAATGCTACTGGTTTTTGAGCATTGATCTTATAGCCTGTGACATTACTGAACTCCTTAATGAATTCTAGAAACTCTGTTTTAGATTTCTCAGGGCTTTCTATATATAGGATCATGTGGTCTGCATATAATGAAATGTTTACTTCTTCTATTCCAATTTGGATGCCTTTTATATCTTTTTCTTGCCTCAGTGCTGAAGCAAGTACTTCTAAGACAATGTTAAATAGGATTGGTGATAGTGGACATCCTTGTCTGTTTCTCATCTCAGAGGGAAGGCTTTTAGGATTTCACCATTGAAGATGATGTTAGCTTTGGGTTTTTCATATATACCCTTTCTCATATTCAGAAAGTTTTCTTCTATTCCTATCTTTTGCAGTGTTTTTATCAGGAAAGAGTGCTGTATTTTGTCGAACGCTTTTTCTGCATCTATAGAGATGATCATGTGATTTTTTTCTTTCAATCTGTTTATGTGGTGTATTACAGTGATTAATATTCTTATATTGAACCATCCTTGAATACCCAGGATGAAACCCACTTGGTCATGGTGTATAATTCTTTTTATATGTTCTTGAATGTGATTAGGCAGTATTTTGTTGAGGATATTAGCATCTAGGTTCATTAGAAGAATTGGTCTGTAATTTTACTTTCTTTTGGTATTTTTGGCCCTTGTTTTAGGGTAATATTGGCCACATAGAATGATTTAGGTAATATTCCTTCTACTTTTATTTTTTGGAAGAGCTTAAGCAGGATTGGTGTTAGCTATTTCCAGAAAGTTTGGTAGAATTTTGCTGTGAAGTCATCTCATCTGGGACTTCTTAGTTGGGACGTTTTTCATGACTGAGTCTATCTCTTTACTTGTAATTGGACTGTTGTGTTCATTAATTTCTATGTTAGTCAATGTAGGCTGTTTGTGAGTTTCTAGAAACTTGTCCATTTTCTCTCATTTGTCATTCTTGTTGGCATATAATTTTTCAACATATCCTCTTATGATACTCTTTATTTCTGTGGGTTCAGTAGTGATGTCACCTTGTTCATTCCTTATTTTGTGTATTTTCATTTGTTCTCCCATTTTCTTTGTTAGTCTGGGTAAGGGTTTGTCAATTTTATTGATCTTGAAGAACAAGCTTTTGGTTTTGTTTATTTTTACTAGTGCTTTCTTATTCTCTATTAAATTTAGTTCAGCTCTAATCTTTGTTATTTCCTTCTTTTTATTTCCTTTAGATTTAGTTCATTGTTGTTTCTCCAATTCCTCCAAGTGTGCAGTTAGGTCTTCAATTTTAGCTCTTTGTTCTTTTTTAATATATGTATTTATGAGTATGAACTTTCCTCTCAGGGCAGCTTTGGCTGCACCCCATAGGTTTTGATATGCTGTGTTGTCATTTTCATTAGTTTCAAGGCAGTTCATGATTTCTTTTCAGATTTCCTCCGTCATCCACTGTTTGTCTAAGAATGTGTTGTTTAACTTCCATATATTTGTGTCTAATCTGTTTCTCTGGCCCTTAGTGATTTTCAATTTCATTCCATTGTAGTCAGAGAAATTACTTTGAATAATCTCAATCTTTCTGAATTCATTCAGAGTTGTTCTGTTGCCTAACTTCTGGTCTATCTTGGAGTATGATCCATGTGCACTCAAGAAGAATGTAAATCCTGCTGTATTGGGGTGTAGTGTTCTGTAAATATCTATTAGGTCCAGGTCCTGTAATGTATTATTCCAAGTCTTTGTTTGTTTATTGTATCTCTGTCTAGATATTCTGTCTAATGGTGATAATGGTGTATTAAAGTCCCCTCTGTAATTGTAGAGACATTTATTTCTGCACTTATTTTTTCCAGATTTTGCCTCATGTATTTTGAGCCACCCTGATTAGGTACATAAATGTTTATGATTATTCTCTTTTTTTGAGAGATTACCCCTTTTATTAATATATAGTGTCCATCTTTGTCTCTTACAATAGTTTTGCATTTAAAGTCTATTTTGTCTGATATTAGGATAGCTATTTCTGACCAATTTTGGCCATTGTTTGGTTGTAAAATTGTTTTCCAGGCATTCAATTTCAGCCTCCTTGAATCCCTAGTTTGATGTTGCATTTCTTGTAGACAGCATATAGATGGATCCTATTTCCTTACCCATTATGTGAATCTGTGTCTCTTGTGTGGTGAGTTTAATCCATTATCCTGTGTTATTACTCTCAATGAATTTCTTACATCAGCCATATTTTCTGTGGGTTTATGTTTGTCATATGCTATTTTTATTTCTTTTTGTCTCTTTAGTTGTTCTTACACTCTCCTCCAATGCCCTCTCCTCTGTTTTTTTCTTTAAAATTGTAGATATTCCTTTAAGATTTCTTGAAGTGCAGGTTTCTTCTCGGCATACTCTCTTAATTTCTGTTTATCTGTGAATATATTGAATTCTCCATGATATTTGAATGCCAGTTTTGCTGGATAGATAATTCATGGCTGGAAGTTGTTTTTTTTAGTCATTTGACTATGTCATACCACTGTCTTCTTGCCTCCATGGTTTCAGATGAGAAATCAGCACTTAACCTTATTGTGCTTCCCTTGTATGTGATGGTTTTCTTTTCTCTTGCTGCCTTGAGTATTTTCTCTTTGTCTTGAGCATTGGACATTTTGACAAGTATATGTCTTGGAGTGAACTATTAGGATGTATTCTCTTTGGGGTGTGCTGTGTTTTCTGGACATATACATCCATCTCTCAATAGGGTTGGGAAGTTTTCAGCCATTATTTCCTTAGCACTCTTTCTGTTCCTTTGCCCTTCTCTTCTTCTGGGATGTGTATAATGTGTAAGTTTGTGCGTTTTGTGTTGTCGGTTAAATGCCTGAGTCCCTGGTGGATTTTTTCTATGTTTTCATCTATCTGTTCTACTATCTGTTTGATTTCAGATGTATTGTCTTCCACATCACTAATTCTTTCTTCTGCCTGTTCAGATCTGCTGTTATGTGAATTCAGCATCTTTTCTTTTTCTTGGAATGTTTGATTCATCATCATCATATGTGTTATCTTTTTATGAATGTTTGCAATTTCTTCAGTATGTTCTCCCAGTGCCTTCTTAATATCCTTAGTCTCTTCCTTCAATTCATTATGTTTGTCCATGATATTTATTTGGAAACTTCGATCAGTTGTTTGATGTTCTGCATCTCTTTCTGATTTTCAGTTTGTTAATTGGTCCATTTCTTCCAGTTTCTCAGTGTGGTTTGTAATTTTTTGTTGCCTTGTAGTCCTCATTTTATCTTGATGGGTTTATTCAGTTGATTACCTTCTCTCTCTGCTCTGGAGTTTTATTTAGCTGATGTTCTGTGTGCATTTTAAGTTTTCTCTTTGTGGCTTTATTCTTCTTATTTTATTTCCTTGCTTCTTCTTATGTTCCCTTGAAGGCAAATGATTAGGGAGAGAGGAATCAAAAGACGTGAGAAAGTAAGGATAATTGTAATATTGATAAACGTTAGAAAAGGGGCTGTATGAGACTTAGTAAAATGAATATTTAAGTCATGTAGGCAGTGTAGAGTAATAGGGAAAAAAGTAGAGTACCTACAATGTACTGGGAAACCAAATAGAGGAAAATATATATAATTATTTAGAAGGTGAGAATGATGAGTAGAGAGAGAAAGAGTAAAGAAAGGGCTGAAAGGAGAAAGTTAATAATAATAAAAAGTGAAGAAACAGAATAGATAGAAAAAAATAACACCCTTAATTTGCAGGCTAATGAAAAAAGGTGGTATGCAATAACCACAACAGAAAGCAAATGGCAGAAAGATGAAGGAAGGAAAAGACATAGCGTTGGGAGACAAAATCAATATAGACCAAGAATGGGAAATCACAGAAGAAGAAGCACAGGACAGAAAAGACAAGCTAACAGCCCTAATCTTTCCTGAACAATTCACCTTGCCATCCAGCTCCTTCCAGATCGATGTCCCCAAGGTTCTCATTCCATGCAGCCCCAGCAAAGATCCCTCAGGAAGGATCCTGTCCCCAATCAGCCATCCTCAGAGAGTGAGTTAGTTAGAGCCCTTCTAAACCAATGCCATCTTGGCTCTCAGAAATTACTTTTTATAATTTCAATCTTCTTGAATTCCTTGAGTGTTCTGTGGCTTAGATGTGTACTACCCTGGAGAATGATCCATGTGCAATCAGAGAGAATGCATATCCCCCAGTATTTGGGTGTAATGGTCTGTTTATGTCTATTAGGTCCATGTCCTTTAATGTTTTATTTCAAACTCTTTGTTTCTTTATTGATTTTTTGCAAAGATATTCTTTGTAGTGATGATAATGGTGTATAATAGTCTTTCACTCTAATTGTAGAGACATCTTTTTCTCCACTTAATTTTTCTAATGTTACCTTTTGTATTTTGAGGTGACCTGGTTAGGTGCATAAAATTTATGATTGTTCTTTCTTCTTGATAATTTACCTCTTTTATTAATATATAGTGTGCTTCTTTGTCTCTTACAATAGTTGTGCATTTAAACTCTATTTGTTATATTTGATATACTATATTGGTATAGCTGCTCCTGCCCTTTTTTTGGTTACTTTTTGCTTATAAAATTCTTTTCCAACCATTCATTTTCAGCTTCCTTGCATTCCTGGGTTTAACATGGGTTTCTTGTAGACATCATATAGATGGGTCATATTTCCTTATCTATTCTGCCAATCTGTGTCTCTTGACTGGTGGGTTTATCTATTAGCATTCAATGTTATTACTGTGAAGGGATTTCTTACATTGACCACATTTTCCTTAGGTTTATGCATGTAATATGCTGTTTTTATTTCTCTTTTTATCTTTTTAGTTGTTCTTCCACTCATGTTCAATTCTCTCTCTCTTGTGTTTTCCTTTTGACCTACAGACTCCCTTTAGTACTTCTTGAAATACAGGCTTCTTATTGACCTATTCTCTTAATTTCTGTTTATCTGTGAATATTTGGAACCCTCCTTCATTTCTGAATGCCAGCTTTGCTGGATACAGAATTATTGGCTGGAAGAGTTTTTTCTTTTAGTACCTTATGTACTATCACAGCTTCCTTGCCACCATTGTTTCAGATGAAAAGCCATCACTTAATCTTATTGAGCTTCCCTTGTTTGTTTTCACTCTCTTTTCTTTTATTGCATTCAATATTCTCTCTTTGTCTTTAGCTTTGGAAAATTTGACAACTATATGTCTTGGAGAAGGACTGTTAGGATTTATACTTTTTGGGGTGTTCTGTGCTTCCTGGACATGCATGTCCATGTCCTTCAATAGGGTTTTGATGTTTTTCAGCCAGTATTTCCTCCAACACACCTTCTGTCCCCTTTCCCTTCTGGATGCCAATAATGTGTGTGTTTGTGCATTTTGTGTTGTCATTCAGATCCCCGAGTCCCTGCTGAATTTCTTCTACCTTTTTATCTATCTGGTTTTCTATCTGATTTCAGCTGTACTGTTTTCCACGTCAGAGATTCTTTCCTCTGCATGTTCACATCTGTTGTCATGTGCTTCCATTGTATTTTTGATTACATGTTTTGTGCCATTCAACACCATCATATCCATTATCTCTTACGTATGTTTATACTTTCTTCAGTGTCTTCTCCTAGTTTCTTCTTAATATCCTTAATATCTTTCTTCAAGTTGATTCATTATATTTGCGTGGACATCTCTGATTAGTTTTTCCATGTTCTGCCCCTTTTACCTCTGGTAGTTTAGATTCCCTGAAGTTGCAAAATTCTTGATGATCAGCCACCTGTCTCTGCCTACTTTCTGATGTAATTCCACTCTTTACCTATGTAGCTGTACATGAGAGCCTGCCTTAGGCGATCCCCCTCCCCACACCCTGTTAAGTCAGTGTCCCTTTCAATATTCAAGGGGTGTCCAACTGGCTAAACTCACCACAAAGATATCACTATGCACCCTCCCAGACCTTTCTTCCTCACAGGGAATCAGTCATCACCCTCCTGTTTGGAGCAGGGAGTCAGTGGCGCCACCTAGCCTATCTGTCTTGAGGGTGGGGTAGGTGTGCTGCTTCCAGCCACCGAGGTGAGGAACCCATGGTTTTCCCCTGGCTTCCCTATCTGTACAAGACACTCCTAGATGACTCAGAGCACCTTCCAACTGTATATATAGCCAAAGGAGCTGGCAGGAAGGAAGACATTTGCTCTCTTCTCAGTTAGATAGAATTCACCAGGAGTTTTATTCTCAGTTAATATCTCAGGGATGGGAGAGGGGAGTCCTTCCCAGTAGCTGAGAGATTTAAAAACTCATAATTACTTGTTTTGTCTTCTTCATCTCCTTGACCCACACTCTCTTGGGAATTATGAAGCAGTGTCCTGGTTTACTGTACCCCAAAGCAGGTCCAAGGCCACTTCTGGCTCTTTCTCCATTGTTTTAGTGAGAGCTGAACCTTATCTTCTTATCACATTGGCCATGTTCCCATGATCCCCCCGTTATTTCTTTCTTTCTGCTTGCATTGGGACTGTTTTGTTGTTCTTTTTCTAGTTTTTCCAGGTCTTTAGTTAGGTCTTTGATTTTAGCTATTTTTAAAATATATTTTTCATTTCTTTTAAAGATACTTAGATAACAAAAATGTTACATAAAATATATAGGAGATTCCCATATGCCCCGCTCCCTACACCTCCCACATTTTCTTAAATTAACAACATTTTTCCTTAATGCAGTACATTCATCACAATTGAACAGATTTTGGAGCATTGCCACTAAGCGTGGATTATTGTTTACATTGTAATTTGCACTCTCTCCTGCACATTTTTGTAGGGTATGGCAAGATATGTAATGGCCAGTATCTGTCATTGCAATGTCATCCAGGACAATTCCCAAGGACTGAAAATGTTTTTTTTCTTTTTTAATATTGGCATTTAAAGCTATAAATTTCCCTCCCAGCACAGTGTTCTAGTTTTCATTCATCTCAATATATTTACTCAATTCCTTGCAATTTCATCTTTGACCCACTTACTGTTTAGGAATATGTTGTTTAGACTCCATGTATTGCAAATTTTCCATTTCCCACCTATTATTGATTTCCAACTTCTTTCCATTATGATCAGAGAAGGTACTTTGTATAATATCAGTCTTCTTAAATTTATTAAGAGCTGTGTTATGGCCCAATATGTGGTTTCCCCCTAGAATCATTCATAGGCACTTGAGAAGAATGTATAATCTGCTGATGTGGGGTGAATTGTTCTGTGTGTCAAGTCCAGCTCTTTTATCACATTGAGTTCTCTCTATCTTTGTTATCTTCTATCTAGTTGTTCTATCTATTGGTGTCAGTGGTGTGTTGAAGTCTCCATCTATGAATGTAGAGATTTCTCTTTCAGTTTTGCCAGAGTTTGCCTCAAATATTTTGGGGCACCCTTATTAGGTGCATAGATATTTATGACTGATACTCCTTCCTGGTGGATTATCGCTCATGACCTTCTCCATCTCTTATCAACTCTTTGCATTTAAATTCTGTTTTGTCTGTCACCAGTATACCTACCCTTGCTCTCTTTTGGATATTATTTGCATGAAATATCTTTATACAACTTTTCCATTTCAGTCTATTTGCATCCTTGTGTCTGAGGTGGTCTCCTGAAGACATCATATTGATGGCTCATGTTTTCTTATCTGTTCTGTTAGCCTGTCTTTTGATAGGGGACTTTAGTCTTTTCAAGTTCAATATTATTCCTGTAAAGACATTAATTAATTCAGCTATTTGTTCTTTGGCTTTCCTATGTTATCTCTTTTTTTTGTCCTCTTTTTACCTTTCTTAATACCTTATCTGGTAGACTTCACTCCTACAGTCTCCTCCAAGCCTCTTTTTTCTTTTCTGGCTGCAGAAATCCCTTTAGTGTTTCCTGCAGATATGCATTCTTGTTTATGAACTCTTAGCTTCTATCTATCTGTGTATATTTTCAACTAACCATCATATTTGAAAAACAGTTTTTATGGATAATGAAATCTTGGCTGGCAGATTTTCTCTTTCAGTACATTACCTATATCATAACACTGCCGTTTTACTCCATGGTTTCTGAAGAAAAAGCCACACTGTCTTATTGGACGTCCCTTGTATGTGATGTTTACTTTGCCCTTGCTGCTTTCAGAATTTTCTCTTTAACTTTGGCATTTGGCATTCTGAATATAGTGTGTCTTGAGGAAAGTTTATTTGGATTTAGTCTATTTGGCATACGCTGAGCTTTCCGGACACATATATTCAAGTCTTTCAAGAGAGTTGGGAAAATTTTGGTCATTTTTTTCCTCAATAGTACTCATTCTGCTCCTTTTCCCTTCTCTTCTCCTTCTGGAACTCCCATAACACTTATGTTATTGTGTTTCATGCTATCATTTACTCCTTGAGCCTCTGCTCAATTTTTTCCATTCTTTTCACTGTTTGTCTTTCTTTCTTTTCAATTTCAATTGTTCTTTCTTCTACACTGCAAATTCTCCTATGAATTCAAATTGGCTGTTGTGTGCCTCTCTTGTATTTTTTATCTCACTTATTTTGTCCTTCTTTCCCATACCTCTGTCATATTTATATCTGAGTTTTCAAATTTTTCTTTGCACCCATCCTGTGTCTTTTTAATATCTTTTTATGTCTTTAGCCATGTTGTCCTTCAGCTCTATGATTTGATTTAGATTTGTATGAACTTCATTGGTTAGCTGTTTCAAGTGCTTTGTCTTGCCTGGAACTTTGATTTATTCCTTTGCCTGGGTCATATCTTTCTTTTTCTTAGCATGTCTTGTAATATTTTACTGATGTTCAAGCATCTGATTCTAATACTCTTTATGCTGATGTTCAGTTTCTCTCTCCTGCCTAGATATTTACTGTTAAGAAGCTGCATGCTACTGCCGTTCTTTGACTCTTGGATCAATTTATTCAAGACATTTAGAATTGTCCCAGCTTAACTTGTGAAACCAGGGCTAAGAAACCAGTTAAGAAGTGCAGGCCAGTATAGAAGGTCCTTGGAGAGGGTGACAGTAAATGAAATCTGCTTGTCGCTTTTATTTATTTTATTTTTTTCCTTTTCATGCACTTTAAAAAATTTTTTAAAATTACTTAAATTACATAAATGTTGCAAAAAATATAGGGATTTCATTACACCCCACCTCCCACATCTCCCACAACCTCCCACATAAACATCCTTTATTAGTGTGGCACATTAATTGCAATTGATAACACATCCTGGGCCTTAACCATTAAGAATGGACCATAGTTTGCATTGTAGATGAAACTCTCTCCCACACAGTTCTGCATGTTATATGATGATATAAAATGGCCTATATCTGTTATTGTAATGTCACTCAGGACAATTCCAAAGTCCCAAAAAAGGCCCTGTATTACAACTGCATTTCCCTCTCCCTGCACACAGAGCCTTAAATGGTTACTGGCTCCAAATCATTGTTGTAATTTTTTCCATTGCTTGAATCACAATATGTCTATAGTAGAATACAAGTAAGTCCACTCTAGTCCATAGCTCTTACCCTGTCCCCTCCACCTCCAATTGAGAGGGGGCTTATATCCTATATTAGTCAGCTAAAGGGGTGCTAATGTGAAATACCAAAATTGGGTTGGTCTTTATAAAGGGTATTTATTTGGGGTAGAAGTCCACAGTTACCAAGCCAGAAAGCGTAAGTTTCTTCTCTCACCAAAGTCCATTGCCATGTGTTGGAGAAAGACAGCTGCCGAAGTTTTCCAGGGTCCAGCTTCTTGGGTTCTTCTCTTCCTGAGGCTGTGTTTCTCTCCAGGCTTAGCTCCTGTTTCCTCCACAAGGTCAGCTGTAGACGATCAGGTGAGCAGTTCACTTCTCTTCTCCTGGGGCTTTCTTTCCAACATCAAAACTGCTTCTCAAAAACTGCTTCAACTCTGTTCTTGCTATGCCTTTTATATTTGATTTCTCACCCACCAAGGGGTGGGGCTCAACACCCTACTGATGTGTCCCAGTCAACACGCTAATCATAACTTAATAATGCATAGAATAACAGATCAGTTCACAAGCATGATCCAATTATAATTTTGGAATTCATAATTACAACAAACTGCCCAATGGCTACATATCCCATGGAGAATATGGATGGAATTTTTCTGTCTGCAGCTGCAGACTCTCTTCATTCCCTGGGATGGACATTGTCCATCATCTTCTACACATCAGTTGTCCTGGGTGAGTCCAATGAGCTGTAGAGTAGGAGTTGCTGCTTCCCCAAGGTTCTGGGATCAGCGGGCACATGGACAGCCCAAAGATTCAAGTCTCTGGATGTACACCAACAAACTGAAGCAGAAATTATAGGTTTGAATAGAAGGGACTGATGAACAAATGCAGGGAAGACATATTTCAATCCAACTCTGTCACTCTCAGGAGCACAAACTCCAAAGTAGGGCCCATTTACAAAGCACCAAACTCTAGAGCTATCCACCCTGGCATATGACCTGGGTGTCTCCAGAGCACTCAGGAGCCCCTCTATTTGGGGTGATATCCACTTTGGAATTCTATGAGATCCTAGTGATATGTGCATAAGCATTACCTCTGGGATGACCTCCAAACTCATTTTGAAGTCTCTTAGCCATATAAACTCATTTGCCTTTACCATTTCCCCCTTTTATTCAAGGTCTTCTTCCAGTCACATTGCCAGTTGGTGCTTGGTAGCAATCCCTCAGTGCCAGGGAGGCTAATCCCTGGGAGTCATGTCCCATGTTGGGAGGAAGGTAATGCATTCATATGCTGAGCTTGGCTTAGGGAAAGGCCACATTTAAGGAACATGGAGGCTCTCAGGAGGCAACACTTAGGCACCCCATAACAATAGGCTGTTTCAATTTCAAGAGCAAAGACTCATAAGGTTAGTCATCAATATCAAGGGCCCATCAGTGGATCATTTTCCTTTGCTAGTCACTGCCCCTACACTTGGGGGACTGTTGTTTCTCTTTTATAGAATGTGGTGGAGCTGTCCAGGGTGGGCATTCAGTATTCTTTCATTTATTGAGTGCTTCTCCACTCACTGTGACAATGCTCCATGAAGATTTGAACATTTTTATATACCTAATATTTATGTTTAGTTGAAATTCCTCCCATGCATGCCCCATCCCTGACACCCCACATCAATGATCCTCCCCTTCCCCAGTTGTAACTCTTCTGTGGTGCCCCAGTTGTAACCCTTCTGTAATGGCTTCTTCAAGATGAAGTCATTATCATAGCTGAATACAATTAATAGGAAAATGAAAAAGTAAGAATAAGTTTAAATGTAAGAGATAAAATAAATTAAAAAAATTAAAAATCTAAAAATAAAATAATATGAAAAATTGGGATATTAAAAAATGAAAAATATGGAAATAATTTTTTTGACCTTTTACCTTTCATCACTGCAATATCTGGTTTCCAGTCTGTACCATGGCACCTTCCCCCTCTCATTCCCCAGTGTCTCACTATTTTTCATTTTGTTTTCAAAGAAGTTTTAGGTCACAGCAAAGTCACACACAGAATACAGGAGACTCATATACCCGACATCCTCCCCTTCTTCCCCCCTATATTTATACCTTTTCATATGTGGATGGTAGCATTGTTATAACTGATTTACAAATAGTGAAACATAGCTAGTAAACATTGTCAATGGTTTACACTATGGTTAATATTTTTGACTGTATACTTTTATAAATGTGATGTTCACTATGTCCTGCATTTATCACTGTATGGTAATGAAGAACATTTCCACTGACCACTAAATACCCCCTTTTCAATCTATTCTATTCTTCTCACTCCATCCTCCTGGGCCCATGATGACCCCCTGGCTTGACTCCTTGGATGACAAGATTAATAGTTACATGCCACAAGAGGTCTTGACACACTGGTTTGTCCTCCCCTATTAACAACTGTCCTTGCTCTTGACAGACTCCCACCTGTCTATTTCTGAACAAATTGGTCCTCCCAAAGATGGGATTCCAACTCCTTCCTGCTCATTATATGGGTCTCCTCTCACTGATACAACACATTACAACAGAATGAACACTCACACACACCCTAGAAGCCTGCTCTAGATGCGCCCTGTCCCTAATGACCCCCCAACCAACACACTAAACCAGTGACCCTTACTTGTCATTTTGCCAGCATAGATTACATCCATATGTTCATTCACATTTACAATCTGGCCAAAGATAGCACTCTTTAGCAGACCTCTCTGCTCATACTGCAGTTATCAGAAAGAATGCATTCACTGTAACTCTGAATGTGGCCAGGTGGTGTAGAAGCAATGTCCTTAGGGCTGGCCACACCTCAATAACAATGTTTCTCAGAAGCTATTCTCATCCTTAAACAGGCCCCGTCATCTCGCCTTCTGCTCACTCAACAAAAAGCCTGGGGCAGTAGACAGGGTGCTTGAGAAAGCCAATTATTTTAGCTCCCTGCAGGTTATCACTGCATAAAATATCATGGCCCCACCTGGGCTGGAAGTATAAGACCAAGTTCACTAACCAAAATCTGAATTTCCTGTAGGCTGCATTCCTCCCTCTCCCCTTTCTCAGGGAAGAGGACCCCTGCAGCTCACTCAGCCCATAGTCACTTGCTGTCCACAGCCACTGCAGTCTGCTGATTTCTCTTTCCTCTAAAGCTGGGGAGATGGGTACCTGCTGCTGCTTTTGCAGCTTTACTCACAGGATTTTTTCAGCCAGGTGAGTCTCCTTTCCTTCACCCCTCTCTCTTCTAGGTCATATCAAGCCTTCCCCTGCTCCTGAGCCACAGAGCATTCCTCTAGACAGGGTCTTCTGTCTTCCAGCCATTTTTTGGGGGAAGAAATGATCCTTTTGTCTGTCTTATTCTCCATCTTCCTGTAAGTCCCAGAATTGCTTATTTAATTACCATTTTGGAAAGTACATTGCAGGTTTATAGATACACAACTGAATTCTGATTTTGCTGCCATCTCTCAGACACACTCACCAACACCAGGAATCAAAAACAGCTCAGCACAGCTCACAAAAGCCCATCAGGCTCTCTGGACTGGACCCCACAGAGACACAATGGGAAAGACTGTTGACTTGCAATTTCTGCAGCATGGCTTTATGGTTTCCCCTCTACTCACAACATCAGCAGCAGGATGGAACCCACAAAAGAAATATATTCCCAGGCTGAATTCAGAGTTCTCTCAATGTAGGGCAGCTCCCACAGTTAGGTAATCAGGAACATTTTCCCTGTAGTATAGGGGTTCTTAACAAGTGTTCCATGAGTTTGAATTGAAATTCAAGAGAACTTATTCTTATGGGTATGTGTTGGTGCAGGTGTGATATATTTATTAAATAATACACAGTATAGTGTGGACTTATTAAGGGGCCTGTGGTTTTCACCAGACTGGCAAAGGGTCCCATGGAACACAAAAGGTTAAGAATCCCTGCTGTAATAGGACCAGAACCTCTTACTCTAGCAACAGTAAGGGCCAATAGGGATCCAATGGGAATTTCTTCAAGGTTATAGGCAGATATATTCATGTCAAGGTTGCCAGAAGGAATCTCAAGTAACCTCAAAGCAAATACATATGGGAGATAACTTAATCCTCCACAAGCCAAAGTAAACTCATTAAACTTTCTTTTTCTAAGATTTTATTTATTTATTTATTTGTCTCTCCCACCAAATTGTTTTTGCACTCACTGTCTGCTCATCTTCATTTTTTTAGAAGACATCAGGAACAGAACCCGGGACCTCCCATGTGGGAAGGAGATGGCAAATGATTTGAGCCAACTCCACTCCCTGCTTGTTGTGCCTGTCATTGTGTTTCCCTGTTGCATTATCATGTTGTTGCATCATCACCGTGTTGCATTGTCATCTCATTGCACCATCTTGGTGCATCAGCTTGCCATTCCAGCCACTTGCACCAGCTCACTGTCTTGTTCATTTTCTTTAGGAGGCACAGGTAACCAAACCCAGGACCTCCCAAGTGGTAGGTGGACACACAAGGGCTTGAGCCTCATCTGCTTCCCTCATTAAACTTTTGATGGAGGATTAAGATCATGAGCTGAATGGAACTCAAGAAGATGATATGGAATATCAGCATATGCTGAATACAACAGCGATGAGTGGGACCAGAACAATCCATATATGCTGCTGTGACATATTTCACACCAGGCCAAAGGATATAGTTCAGGGCAGGGTGGAGATAGGCAGATGTCATAGCAGGTTCTCAAGAGGGTTCCACTGAAGAGGATCTCAGTACCTTCATATCCTATAAAACCATTACTACCAAAGTCACTGTTTCTGCTTTAACAGTATTCCATGAGTTGTGGGGGAGTCAAGATTATGGCCACTGGCTTTCTCTATAAGACTTGGAGAAGGACAAGACAAACATGGAAGGCCCCAGGGGAAACATATCAGTCAAATCTCTGGAGTTCCACCTGCATGGTGTGCAGAGTGACCACTTTGCAGCAATGGCCTCAGGGCCCCTCCTCTAGTCTCTCAGCTGGCTCCTAGGAGCATTTTAAAGCTGAAGTTCATTTCTCAGTTTGATAGCAATAGTTTAAAGGACCTGAAGATCCCAAATATCCCTTTTACTTCACCCCATTGAATACCCACTGCACCACATGCACTGCAGCCTGTAACACTTGATCAGGTCCCACTCACAACCAAGTGCATAGTGCACCTCAATTGAACTCCTGCATCATCTTTTGGTTATCCTGGTAGCTCATCATTTTCATCCTCTCTTTCAAGTTCCATGAGTGTGGTTGGGCCTCCTGGAGATCCTGTACATCTCAGCTTGATATTTCTTCTCCCACTTGTCTTGCTTCCTGCTGGCACACCCTAAGCATGCATTACTGCAGATAACCTTAATGAACAGCTTCATGGCCCCTGTATTAGTCAGTCAAAGGGGTGCTAATGTGAAATACCAAAAATGGGTTGGTATTTATAAAGGGTATTTATTTGGGGTAGAAGTTCACAGATAACAGGACATAAAGTGTTAAGTTTCTTCTCTCACCAAAGTCCATTGCCACATGTTGGAGAAAGACAGCTGCTGATGCTTGCCATGGTTCAGGCTTGTTGGGTTCCTCTTTTCCTAGGGCTGTGTTTCTCTCCAGGCTTAGCTCTTCTGTTTCCTCCACAAGGTCAGCTGCAGACTATCAGGTGAAAGGCTCACTTCTCTTCTTCTGGGGCTTCTCTCCAACACCAAAACTCCAACAAAACTGCTTCTCAAAAACTGCTTCCTCTGTCCTTTCCCTTGCCTTTTATATTCTATTTCCCAACCACCAAGCATTTGGGCTCAATGCCCTACTGATGTGGCCCAGTCAACGGCCTAATGATAACTTAATCATGCCCAGATTAACAGATTAATTTACAGGCATTATCCAATTATATTTTTGGAATCCATAATTCCATTAATGTGCCCAATGGCTACAGACCCTTGTTGGCCCTGGATGTTGCCAAAATTGGAGATTGACCTCATCCCACAGGAAAAGTCAGCTCCTTGCCTATCACTTGGTGTTGCCCTATGTGGTCAGTATTTACCTTGGAAACAGCTTGGGAAGAATTGGTTCTATCAGGTTTCCATCCTCACTGCAGCTAATGTATCCAGAGTGTGAGGCCAACTGACTAAGCTGGGAGTTTTCTCTGAGCTGTGGTCCCTCCCAGTGACATTCCTTAGGCCCAGACCTGGGGCCAGGCTAAGCTACACTAAAACTGTCAGGAATCTTTGCTGCAAATAGGGTTGGGCCTGGAACTATGTAGCTGAAGACAAATTCTGGGAGGATCCTGACTCTGGTGCACTTTGGCTTTCTCTGCCCTTCCCTAGGAAGGACTGCCTAAGCCTGCTCTTCTCTAGAAAAGGAGTATTTCACGGTTGACCAGTGCTGGTGGAGTGGTTGTTCCTTGAAGGGACAGAGTTGACTTTGCCTCTCCTTGCTTAGTAAGGGGTGGGCAGAAATGGTGAACATGCTCCAGGATTTCCTCCGTGAACTCTGGTCTTTCTCATGACATTTGAAATTCTTTTTTTCCTTTATGTTTTTGATAAGGAATCAGAAGTCAAATGTGGGTTCACTGTATCTTTAGAGCATAGTCTGACAGGCACACAATGTTGTTCCATGTGGTGTGGGGAAGGACTGCAGCTGTGTATCTGATCAGGTGAGGCTTGTGGCTGCAGGGCAGTGGTGGAGGCCTCCTGTTCCCATATGTGGTAGCCCAGCAACAGATTGGTTGTCATGAGTTCATCATGCCTTTTCATGAGTAATTCCTTTACATCTTCTATGCTGTATCCCATGGACATCATCAATGCTGTCTGGTGAGGAACCTGGTAATCCAGGAGGGATACCACATAAGGCTTCAGTTCTTGATGCTCATGAACCATATTTACCCAGAGATTGCTTATTATATGCTATAGTGGTCTCCTACAAGTATGATTTTTACAATTTCTGATAAGATTTACAGTCAATGGATTCTCTTCAGGTCCTCAAAGTTCAGTGAAATTGAAAGGAAGATCCCTGCTCCTGATGGTGTAGAGAATCACTCCCAGTCTCCAGACATCAACAGCAGGGCAATCACACATTTGTCACTGCCAGATTTCTAGGGCAGTATATTGGAGACTGTCGCACAAGGTTTCCATCTTCTTGCCACTGGTAAATTTTTGCTTAAGCCAAAATCATGAAGTTTGATATTCCCATCAGCATCCAGGAGCAGGTTTTTTGTCTTAAACCTGTGGGAAATACACTGTGTGTGTGTGTGTGTGTGTGTGTGTATACACCAAATATTTATTAGAGAAGTTGTGAACTTACAAAACACACATACATAGTGTGAAGAATTCCCATAAAACACCCCTCCACCAGCACCTTACTTTTTTGTGAAACATTTGTTACAGATTATGAAAGAATACCATCAGACTACTACCACTAACAATGGTCCATAGTGTACATCTGGTATTTTTTCCACACCCTCCTATTATTAACACCATGTTTTAGTATTGCACATTTCTTTTTTAACTATGTTTTGTATATTTAATAATTGAATATATAAACAATTAAAACTAAAAAGTAAACACATGAATATATAAATACATTTATCAATTAAATAGTATTGTACATTTATTATACTTCATGAGAGGACACTATCATATTTGTACTGTTAATCACAGTCCACCTTCCACCATATGGTTCACTGTGATATCCAAACCCAGGCCTTGCACAATCTATCCAAAGGGTATATCAAGTGGCTCTCACTTTCAACACAGAATTGTGCAGTCATCACCTCAGTAAATTTTTCCCTCAGGTGACATTTTCTTTTATTTAGAAAGTCTAAAATAATTTACCAAAGGGAAAAAAAGCAAATCAAACCCACCAAAAAAGAGAATGTTAAACTTGTTCCCTGTGATATCCATGGAGGACTTGGTTATTTCTTACATTTATCTAGGTAGGGAGATCTTCTCTAGGCACTTATTCTAGACAAAGCATAAATAATCACCATGAGAAAAAGGACCTCTAATCAGGACCCAGCTGGTTTAAAGGGTCTGATATGTAACTCTGTATAGAATTAGGCAGGATTCATCCTGGAGTAGCCCCTAGAATATCTTAACTGGAGATTACTTGAAAGGAACAAGGTTCTGCAGTAAGCAACAAAAAGCTTAAGAGATAATTCTGAGTCCTTGAAACACAAGAGACCTGTAGCCAGAAGCACCTCTTGCCTCACAAAGTGAGCACCAAGGGCAGAGTATCTTGGAGATACTGAAGCAAAAACTCCTATCAGCTGGTGACCTTCCCAGGAGGTCAACTAAACATCTCTCAAAAGTACTGAGAAAAAACATAGACTGGGGGCAGCCTCCCTCCCAACATCTGGTGTTATCACTCCACACCTTTTTTTAACTAGAGAGGAGAAAGACAAGTGCTGAGTGAACATCCCACCGTTAGAAGCCAAGATAGGAAATCAAGTCCCTCCATGCCCTCTGGTAATGTTGGCCTTGAAAATATGGTTGCAATATGAGTGAATGTGACAAAGTGATAGCTATTTGAGTCTGACCAGAACAAGGATTATAGATGTAGTGACCATATATTCTGTTTTGTTGCTGTGACCCAGGCATCCGTACACCACACTCTTTCAGTATAAAATGTGACATAGTTTGTTTGATAAGCTCAACTATCAGAGTTCTGGCTGAGTCAAGGTGGAGTAGCCACATTACTTGGTAGCCCTCCATCTTACAACAAAAGTCCCAGGACATAATACAATAAACATAAGAAGTCTCTGAAGAGTGGAAGGTAAAAAACAAGTTTGTTAAAGACCTTAGGCCTTGAGGAAAAATATGGCAGTGATTTCCCTATGTCTCCTATACATCCCAAACAGGGTGCTAGAGAAGCCCACATCCTAGAACCAAGTGCTGCAGAAAAAGAGCCTGCTCTCCTTAGTCAAAGGACTAGGAAAAGGCAGAAGAAATCCTTTTTTTATAATGTCCACCCACCTACCAAAGCTCCAAGGGATAAACTGCCCAAGTTGTCTGTGGGGCTAAATGGGCAGCTCAATCTCCACTCCAGCTGGCAGCAACAAGCCACAGTGAGAAGCTGCAAATATATTCTTTCCTTTTGTAGGAATAGAGTGAGGAGGGTGCATCAGGCAGCTGAAACTCCACCCTTACTCAGCAACAGTGAGGTGGAATGACTCAGACCAAGTTGGTGATAGTCAACACTTTGATTCACCTCCCTCTGCTCCCTCTCTCCCTGGTATCAGTGAGTCCAAGCTGGGAGCTGAACTTCTCCCCCACCCATAACCTACAAAGTTTGGTGAGAATTTTCAAGGTAAGGTTGGGCCTGTTGCTTCATTTCTGCTGGTTGGTGTCTATTGGAGCTCAGTAGGAAGATAAACATCCACCTCCATTTGGACCTGCATCCTGCTCATCAAAGGGGAACTGCCTGCAAAGGAGATGTTTAAATAAGATCCAGAGTCACATAACCCCAGTGTCTAAGGTACAACAAAAGACCACTGGTCATGCCAAGAATTAGGAAATTTTCAATTTGAATGAAAAAAATCAATCAACAAATGCCAACAAAAATTGGCACAGATGTGATTATCTCAGAAAGATTTGAAGAGATAGAGTGAGGGAGAAATGGAGAGAGAATATAAAAAAGTAAGGGAAGGAAAGGAAAGTAAGGTAGGAAAGGAAGGAAAGGAAGGGAAGAATGAAGAAGGAGGGAAATAAGGGAGGAGGGGAGGAAACGAGGAAGGAAGGAAAGAAGGGAGGGAGAGAGGGAGGGAGGGAGGCAGGGAGGGAGGAAAGAAGGAAAATTGTAAGATATACAAGTTAAACAACTTACCCTCTATTCATACATTCTAAATGGCCCCATTTCACTCAGAGGAGAACACAAGACCTAAGTGAGCTGCCTCTCCCAACCTTGCCCAGTCCAAACTTCCCCCACCCCTAATCTCAACCCCTTCACTCACTAACCACATAATTTCTCCCCAGCCCCACTAGTACCCTGGCTACACCTTAAACACACCAGGAACTCACCCCTACATCAAAAATGTTGAAGGGATTCTCTTCTCCAGATATCTGCATGCCTTACTTATTCTTCTTTCAAGTGTTGCTCAAGAGACCTTTCTTGGCAATGCCTTCCATGTCAGCCTTTGTAAATATATTCTCCTCCCCCATCATTACCCACAACTACTACCTTGCTATCAGTTTATTTCCATAGCACTCTCATCTTCACATGTTTTAAATAATGTACTTATATATTATGTATATCCCACCCACCCCCATATAGAATATAAGCTCCTTCAGGGCTGGGAACTTTTTCTGTTCTTCCATTGCTCTATGGCCAGCAAAAGGAATTATGGTTGGCACAAACTAGGTTACCCACAAATACTTGTTGAATAAATGAATGAATGAGTATTCTTAGCAATATCCCTACAATGGCTAGGGAAGCTCTGTCATATAGTGTTTCCCCAGGCAGATCAATGGCACTACACCAAGGTGCAATTAATTATATATTGAGCACTTACTAGGCCAGGCACTATGCTAAGTATATGAATTATTCCTTTAATGGTCTCCATAACCCTATCAGAAGTCATCTTACCCTATTTTACAGATGGGAGGAAAAGCTGAGATTTAGAGTGGTCAGGAGAAGTGCTAGTGGTCACATGGAGAGCTAGAGGAAGACCCCAGACTAGAACAGGATTCCAATCAGATATATATATCTCCAAACCCCAAGCACTCAATCTTCAAATTATACTGCTTACCCATTCCATAAATTTGGCTCTACAAAAGACCACAATAATGTAGTGCATGTGAGCAGCAATCTAATTGTCTGCCTGGACTAAGAAGGAATTTTAGAGTTTCCAACACATTTAGAGAACAAATTGATTTCATTACATTTATCATATCTCAACAATTTAACAATAAAGAGGAAGAAGCAGATGATGATAGTGAGAGGGACCATTCTATTATTTATTGAAGGATTAACATATGCTGTACTAAGCTGTCTTGCTTCAGACTAACTTCTATAAATATTATTTTTTGATTTTGATAAGTATTGGTCAGGAGAATAATTGGGATTTTCCTTTGACAGCTATGCAAAGTGCAAATATCATGTTGCAAACTATGGACAGTTTACACCCCTTGATCATGAGCTGAATTCAGGTAGGTTTTGTAGGAAGAAATAAAGTGTGCATGAACAAAAGTTCATTGCCTCCAAGTGGAGATGACCAGGAAAGCTGGAACCAGTGCCTTAACTTCTCCCAGGAAAAATTGCAGGTCCATTTCAATTACAGAAAAATGGGCACCTAGAGTCCAGGTGGAGACCATAAAAGATAAGGGTCCCATTCTAATTCTCAATGGGCAGATTCTTTAAATGTATTTTATCAAATTCTATGTGTGCCATTAATGTAAAATAATAATAATGGTACTTTAAAAAAATTTTTGTGAAGAGTCAGAAATAATTTTAAACCTTTTAACATTCAAGTGCTTAAATTAATTGAACTGACTTACAGAGTGGTTATCAAGGAACTTTTGAAATGGCTTTCCAGCTTTTGAAGAGACAATCTTATGTTATCCTCTTTGACAATAACTGTCTTTTCAGACAACTCCTAGTTACTGGTAATAAAACCATATTATAACTATATGAGATCACTCTTTACATTTCATTTTCAACAGCTAAATAAATACATGTGCCATCTCAACTGAGAAAAGTGTTAGGACTAAAATGTGAAAAGAAAAGGTCCAAAGGAATAAACTACTCTTAAGTGTTCCCTTTTTAAATTGACCATGTGCTTGACATTGTGATAAGCATCAGGGACAGAGAAAGGAAAAAATACCCTAATCCTCCCCTCAGGAAATTTGAAATTCTCATGGAGAAAACAGATTTAGAAATCCATTATTACATTATAAACCACTAGGTTCCACACATAGAGAGGAGCAGAGAAGAGCACAGGGGTAGAGACAAATTTTCCTGGAGAGTCAGGAAGAGGTACAATTTTATCCAATGTAAAAAAGTAAGAGGGATTCCCAGGATGAGAAAATGGTAAAAAGAACAACTGAAATACTTATGAAGCAGTAATTGAGACTCATAACCTACACAAATCTGATTACTTTTTTTGTGGAAAGAAACACTTTGACAGGAAGTGGAAGAAATAAAATAAATATGCAACATCATGTCTGACATCCACACACAGTGTTTCTCAATATTAAAATGTCTGAACACTGGGTATGGGATGATGGTAACCCAAGGAGGTCAAAGGAAAGGTTTTGGAAATAGAACATGAAACATAAGCTCTTGTTTAAGAAAGAGAAGAATTGATCATTTAGAATTAAAATTGGTTTGCCATAATAAGTCACCTCAGACAAATTTAGACACTTCCTATTTGAAGCCTTTACCTAACTGTGTATTGGTAAATATCTACCCAAATTTATTCACATTAACAAAACAAATAGAGGGTATTTTGTCATGCATCGTTACTTATTCATCTATGATATCAGGCTTTTCTTACTAAACCCATGACATTTTGATGGCAGCTGTTTTGTTTTGTTTAAAACAACAATGATTTTATTATATTTCTTAATTTCGTGCATCAAGAATTTAAGCATAAGTTGGCTAGGTTATTCCTTTGCTTTCTGGTATACATTGAAATGAGTATTACTGAGTGATAGCTAGCTGACCCATGGGCTGGCCTGAAGAGCCCAAGAAGGTTTTACTTCATGCACCTTGGTAAGTATGGCTAGAAGGCTGGACCTAGCTGGGACTATCATCTGGAATGTGTACATATGACCTTTAGAGTTTGGTAGTGTCAGGGTAGTAGAAGTCCTTATATGGTAGCTTCAAAGGTAGTGTTTCAAAGTGCTCCTTGAGAGCGTATTGCAAAATACACGAAGTTGAAGCTGCCATTCTCTCAAGGCCTGGGCTCAGAAACTGGCACAGTGTCAATTCTGCCATAGTCTATTGATTGAAGCTGTCACACAAGCCAGCCAGATTCAAGGGGAGAAGCTATAAACAAGCTGTCTTCGGGGGTTTGTGACCTATGCATTCCCATAGGGCCTCAGACTCCAAAGGGACCCACACTTGGTTTAATGTTCTGCTTTTGTTGATGGCAGCTCTTAATTGTATTTTTGTGGTGGTTGCCAGAAACCAGAGCCAAGGCCAGATTCCTTGGCCCATGATCTGTACAGATGCACAGGGACCTATGCTTAGAAGGACTCTGTGCTTTGTTTAATGCTCTGCTCTCATCATAATGAAACTATTAACCATTTTATCTTTGCACTTGTGTTCTATAAGTTAAGTACAAGAAGGCAGTGAAGCAGAAATAGAAGGAAGAGAATGGCTTTCTAGAAAACCCAAACCAGCCATGGACCCTATCATAGCCTTTCTTAATCTATTAGCCAACCACCTACAGTAAAAATGATGACAGAAGGAAAGGGAAAGATATGGCAACTAATAGTTCCTTTCCTTCAGTCTTTCCTTAATCATCACTAAGCAAAAGAAAGGGTGTTGGTCAAATGTGAACATATCAAAAAGCAAAATAAAAACAATTGTGTTAGTTTTGTGCAGGGTCTCCACTATTCTGGTAAGAACAAAACACATGTACAATAAATAAGAGCAACAAAATAGGAATTGTCTAATTTATTGTTTCTACATATGAGTTAAATACTCATACTTGTATTTAAAAGTGACACTGCAAAATACAATGAACACCAAAATTCATGAAAATAATTTAAATATTTAGCTTTTATTTAACTTAAGATGGTGTTAAGTACTAAGCAGGGAAGCAGTTGTCCCTCAGTTGGTTGAGCACATGCTTCCCAATACACCCTGGCCTCAATCCCTAGTATCTCCTAAAATTTTCTTTTAAAGTTGCAGGCAAAAAATACCATGAAAAGTAGAGATAGTGTGGGAGAATGGGAAAAGCTTTATATTTTAGTATCATTCATGGCACATTATTTTCCTGTTTTAAAATGAGTCTCACTTTTCATTTTCTCCTGGGTCCTGTAAAATACATAGCTGGCCTTGGGGGTGGATTTGTGGTTTTCAATATATATATAGAAATAAATATAGATGTAATTGTCTTTATGTACATACTTATATATGCATATATAGATATATACATGCACAGTGTAAATATTCATATATTCCTTAGCTCTGTCAACTGAGAACTGTAAGCAATGACTACCCAAGAGCAATGAGCTCCCTAGCACCAGATCTTAGTTTCTTTTCTTTTCCCTTCTTTTTCTTTTTAATTTTTTTCTTTTTTAGTTTTCTTTTTGATTTTTGTAATACTCTATTTTTAGAGAAGTTTTAGATTACAGAAAAATCACATAAAAAGAATAGGGAACTGTTTCAATCACTTGACTTGTGATTGTCAAAAGGGTGAAGAAACAGATGACTCAATTGGAGAAAATATTTGGTAATCACATCTCTGATAAGGGTTTAACACCCATGATATATAAAGAAACCATACAACTCAACAATAAAAAGGTAAACTACCCAAATAAGAAGTGAGTAAAAGATATGAAAAGATGAATCCTAAAATCATCTCCAATAACTTACTTTATTTTATAAAAATTTCTGAACAAATACAATGCCAGAAAGTCATGGGAGGCTGTGAAGGATGGAATCAGATACAAGAGTTCCCTGAAGAGCCATTTCCAAACTGAAATGCTGGATTTCTCCTGGCACTTTTGAGAAGGCTTGCTCTCTCCTTCACCAGAAGCAGGCAAGCCTGTCAGCTGAGGAGATGCACACCTAGGAACATTTCAAACCTGTGAAGAAATGTAATTATGTTGATTTTATAAGAGAAAACTCACCCATATGGGCATCAGGCTGCCTGCCCAAAGACAGAAATATCCTTGGCTCAGGTTCTTCTGTACCACTTTGTGGAAAAACAAAAATGATGCATTCAGGAAGCATTGAATAGCACACTGAAACCTGACTGGCAGGGTCCAAATGCCAGCTTCTCCACTCACTAGCCCTTGAATGACTTTCACCTTCTGTTCCTCAATTTCCTTAACAATTAACTGAAAACAGTAGAGTAAGTACACATTAAATAATGACTACTATTATTGTTGTTGTTCAGAAAGTCTAGTTCAATCCAGGAACCATCCCCTTCTCACAATGTCCTTAGATCATAGTATATGTGATAGTATTCCCCCTTCATCCCAATAGCAACTCTGCATTCAACCAAGCATTTATAAATTACAAAAAACTAGATTTCTCAAACCAAAAGACTTACATTAACTATTTCATAACATGATGTATAGGAGTTAAAAACCAGTAAGCTCTCACAGAATTCACACTCACACTTAAACTAGAAGCTAATTTAAATGAGTAGTTTAAACTAACTCATTTCCACACAAAATGCATCTTTATTGTTTGGTATAACCACAATTAGACATTCTCTCAAATAAGAGATAAGTATGGGTTTCAGTTTTTAAAGATATAACATAAGTAATTCCACTGATTAGTTTTCATAATATTTCAGATTTGTTTTACTATCAAATAATGTTCCATTTAAAATATCAAATTATCTCTTAAATCATTAGGAAGAAATTTATCATTATTTTAAATATATATTCAGGATTAGGGAATGATATTTTCACCAAATATTTTTAGAGACAGAGAATATTAATTAGATACAGGGATGGATGGTTAACATTTATTGCAATGCCAATTAAATATTTGAGCTAGGGGCTATTTTTACATGATATCTCAACCTTTTAATCCTTTGTTGGAAGTACAGACTCCTTTTACAGGAAAATCTTGGATTTGAGGTGGATTATTAATTGGTTCTGTGAGCTGATGGCTAGCATCCATGTGAGAATTTTAGGACAAAAACATACACAGAGAGAGGCAAGATGGCATCAGTTTAGGAGGGCACTCACTGACTAGCTCCCTGAGGATGGTGGATTGTGGACAGGGTCCTGCCCGGGGATCTGTGCTGTGGGCACATGGAGTGAGAACCTTGGGATATCTGTCCGCAGGCAGATAAATGCCATGGACTGATCGGTAGAGATTCATGAGTTTTAAGCATACGTGTGGTGGTTAACACAGATGGCTAAGCCCCACCCTCAGGGGGAAAAAAAAGCTGGTTTGAGCCACAACAACCACCTGACAACCCAGTGACAGGGCCCGATGAGAGAGAGCATTTTCCGAGAGTGGGAGGGCTCTGACAAAGGGTTGAGAGAGCTTTCCTCTCTGTGGATTTGGCTGCCTGGAAACCCTTGTAGCTTGGGTGAACTAAACAGCTGGATTGAATTAAGAGCAAGCAGAGGGGAGGGTAAATCTGCTAAGGAAGTTGATTTACTTAACTGACCAAGGATAAGCCCCAAACCCTGCCAAGCCAGGGAGAGGGAGTATTCTCCGAGAGAGGGAGGGTTCTCACAGAAGGTAGAGAGGGAACTCTTTACCATAAATTTGCCTGCCTGGACACCCTCATAGCTTTGGGGAGCAGTTAAGCTGGCTTGAAGCAATGCCAGGCTGAGGAGAGAGGTGAATCTGCTGAGAAAACCTAATTTACCCAGCAGCCCAGTGATGCTGAGGCTCGGCCCAAGAGGGGGTGGAGTCAGCTGTTTTTAAAGTTCTGCACTGACTAGCATCAGAGCTTCAGGCCAGGAAGTGGGAAGTACTTGATTAGTTGCCACGAGCCTAGTTAGGGTCCCCTCAGGGAAGGGGGTGGTCTAGAAGAAGACTTATTTTGGGTCCCATATTTTGTAAAAAGAAAAAGAAAGAAGTCACTTTAAAAAATGAAAAATGAATTCTTCTTTTAATTTAGTTTAATAGCTAAAATCTGGCTCAAAACCTGCAGATAGAACCCGGCAGGGAAACTGATTGATAAACACTACCAGGCTGAGAGTTTCCACAAGGACCCTAGAAAGAACACTGTTACTCCTTAGCTTTCTTTGACTGTCAGCTTGTGTGGTTGTTTGGTTTTTCTCTATTTTTTGTCTCTTGCTTTTCTTTCCTCTTTCCTCCCGTCTTTCTTTTTTGTTTCATTTTTTAAAAAATTAAGTGCTGCTAGCTTGCCTCTTCTTTGCAGTGCTTTTTCGTCAGTGATTTCCCATTCTCTGCCTATATTGATTTTGTATCCCAAGATACCTGTTATCCTTCCTTCATCTTTATGCTGTCTGCTTTCTGTTGTGGTTCTTATATACCACATTTTTTTCATTAGCCCACAACTTAAGGGTGTCAATTTCTATTTTATCTATTTTGTTTTCTTCTTTTTTTAATTCATATTAACGTTTTCCATTCAACCCTTTATTTATTCTTACTCTCCCTCTTCATCATTCTAGCCTTCTAAATCATTATATATATATATATATTCTGCTATTTGGTTTCCCAGTCCATTGTAGGTACTCCAATTTTTCTTATTACTCTACACTGCCTACATGAGTTAAATATTCATTTCGCTAAGTCTTATTTGGCCCCTCTTCTAACTTTTATCTATCTTCCTATTATCCTTCTTCTTTTCTCACATCTTTCAATTCCTCTGGCACTAATCATTTGCCCTCAAGGTAACATAGAAAGAAGCAAGGAAATAAAATAAGAAGAAAAAGAGTCAAAGAGAAAAATCAACACACACACAGAACCACCAGCTAAATAAAGCTCTAGAGCAGAGAGAGAAGCTAATCAACTGACTAAACCCATCAAGATAAAAGGATGACTAGAGGGCAACAAAAAATTACAAACCACACTGAGAAACAGGAAGACATGGACCAGTCCAATGAACAAATTAAAAACCAGGAAGAGATGCAGAACATCAAACAACTAATCAAAGGTTTCCAAAGAAATATCATGGACTAAATTAATTAAGTGAAGGAAGAGATTAAGCATATAAAGAAGACATTAGGGGAACATACTGAAGAAATTGTAAACATACACAAAGATAATGGATATGATGGTGATCAATGGCACAATCCAAGAAATCAAAAAGAAGTTGGATTCACATAACAGCAGATTTGAACAGGCAGAAGAAAGAATAAGTGATGTGGAAGACAATACATCTGAAATCAAAGAGACAGTAAAACAGATAGACAAAAAAATAGAAAAAATCTGACAGGGACTCAGGGAATTACTGACAACAAAAACCACCCAAACATACGAATTATGGGCATCCCAGAAGGAGAAGAGAAGGGAAAGGGAACAGAAAGAGTGTTAAAGGAAATAATGACTTAAAACTTCCCAACCCTATTGAGAGAGTTGGATGTGCAGATCCAGGAAGCACAGCTCACCACTAACAGTATAAATCCCAACAGGCCAACTCCAAGTCATATACTTGTCAAAATGTCCAATGCTCAAGACAAAGAGAAAATACTCAAAGCAGCAAGAGAAAAGAGAAACGTCACATACAAGGGAAGCACAATAAGATTAAGTGCTGAATTTTCATCTGAAACCATGGAGGCAAGCAGACACTGGTGTGATATAGTCAAGGTACTAAAAGACAGAAACTTCCAGCCATGAAATCTGTATCCAGCAAAACTGGCATTTAAAAATGATGGAGAGTTCAATATATTCACAGATAAAAAGAAATTAAGAGAGTATGTCAATAAGAAACCAGCACTTCAAGAAGTACTAAAGGAAGTTCTAAAAGTTGAAAGGAAAAAACAAGGGAGAGAGAGTTGCAGGAAAATTTAAAAACAACTAAAAAGACCAAAAAAGAAAGAAAACAACATATGACACACATTAACCCAAAGAAAATATTGTTGAAGTAAGAAATTCATTGCGAGTAATAATACTGAATATTAATGGCTTAAATTTACCACTCAAGAGACACAGATTGGCAGAATGTATAAGAAAATATGATTCATCTATATGCTGTCTACAAGAAACCCACCTTTGACCCAGGGAATCAAGGAGGCTGAAAGTGAATGGCTGGAAAACAATTTTACAGGCTAACAAGAGCCAAAAAAGGACATGAGTAGCTATTCTAATATCAGACAAAATAGACTTTAAATGCAAAAGTATTGTAAGAGACAAAGATGGACACTATAAATTAGTAAAAGGGGTAATCTCTCAAGAAGAGAAAACAATCATAAACATTTATGCACCTAATTGGAGTGCCTCAAAATACATAAGGCAATCTCTGGAAAAACTAAGTTGAGAAACAAATTCTTCTACAATTACAGTGGGGGAATTTAATACACCATTATCATCATTAAACAGAACATTTAGACAGAGAATCAATAAAGAACAAAGGCTCTGAAAAATACATTAGAGGACCTGGAATTAATAGACATATACAGAACAATACACTCAAATACAGCAGGATTTACATTCTTCTCAAGTGCACATTGATCATGCCACAAGATAGACCACATGCTAGGCCACAGAACAACTCTCAATGAATCCAGAAAGATTGAGATTATATAAAGAAATTTCTCTGACCACAATGGAATGAAATTGGAACTCACTAAGGGCCAGAGAAACAGGTTAGGTACAAGCATATGGAAGTTAAACAATGCAATCTTAGACAAACAGTGCTTCAAGGAGGAAATCTCAAAAGAAATCAGGAACTACCTTGAATCTAATGAAAGTAACAACACAACATATCAAAACATATGGCATGCAGCCAAAGCTGTCCTAAGAGGGAATTTCATAGCCATAAATACATATATTAAAAAAGAAGAAAGAGCTAACATTGAAAATCGGACAGAAAACTTAGAGGAATTGGAAAAACAACAACAAAATAACAAGCAAACTAACAATCAAACAAAACAAAAAGCTGGTTCTTGGAGAACATCAATAAAATTGACAAACCCTTAGCCAGACTAACAAAGCAAAAGAGAGAACAGATGCAAATACACACAATAAGGAATGAGCAAGGGGATATCACTACTGACCCCACAGAAATAAAAAGTATCATAAGAGGATACTTTGAAAAATTATATGCCAACACAAATTATAATTTAGAGGAAATGGACAAGTTTCTAGAATCTCACAAACAGCCTACACTGATGAAAGAAAAAATTGATGAACTCAACAGGATAATTACAAGTAAAGATATGGACTCAATCATGAAAAACCTCCCAACTAAGAAGAGCCCATGACCAGATGGCTTCACAGCTGAATTCTACCAAACATTCTGGAAAGAGCTAACAGCAATTCGGCTTAACCTCTTCCAAAAAATGGAAGTAGGAGGAATATTTCCAAACACATTGTATGATGCCAAAATTACCCTAATACCAAAACCAAACAAAGATAACACAAGAAAGGAAAACTACAAACCAAATTATCTAATAAACCTAGATGCTAAAATCCTCAATAAAACACTTGCTAATCATGTTCAACAACATATCAAAAAGATTATGCACCATCACCAAGTGGGTTTCAACCTGGGTATGTAAGGATGGTTCAATAAAAGAAAATCAATCAATGTAATACACCACATAAACAAATTGAAAGGAAAAAAATCACATGATTATCTCTATAGATGCAGAAAAAAACATTTGAAAAAATACAGCTCTCTCTCCTGATAAAAACACTGCAAAAGATAGGAATAGAAGGAAACTTTCTGAATATGATAAAGTGTATATATGAAAACACAAAGCTAACATCATCTTCAATGGTGAAATCCTCAAAGCCTTCCCTCTGAGATTGGGAAGAAGACAAGGATGCCCACTATCACCACTCTTATTTAACATTGTCTTAGAAGTACTTGTTCGAGCACTGAGGCATGAAAGGATAGTAAAGAATCCAGATTGGAAAAGAAAAATTAAATATTTCATTATCTGCAGATGACATGATCCTATACATAGAAAGCCTAGAGAAATCTAAAACAAAGCTTCTAGAACTTATAAAGGAGTTCAGCAATGTTGTAGGCTGTAAGATCAATGCTCAAAAATCAGTAGCATTTCTTTACACCAATAACGAGCAATCTGAGGAGGAAATTAAAAAAATATGATTTACAATAGTAACTAAAAGAATCAAATATCTAGGAATAAATTTAACTACAGAGGTAAATGTCTTATATACAGAAAACTACACAAAACTGTTAAAGGAAATCAAAGCAAACTTAAATAAATAAAAAAATGTTCCCTGTTCATAGATAGGAAGACTAAACATCATCAAGATGTGTATCATACCCAAACTAATCTACTGATTTAATGCAATCCCCAAAAAAATCAACACTATATTGTTTAGGGAATTGGAAAAACTAACCACAAAATATATTTGGAAAACTAATAGGCCCCAAATTGCCAAAGACATGTTGAAAAAGAAAAATGTAGTTGGAGGTACCACATTACGTGACTTTTAAGCATACTACAAAGCTACAGTGATCAAAAGAGCATGGTATTGGCACAAGGATAGATCTACTTATCAATGGAACTGAATTGAGAGTTCTGATATAGATCCTCGCATATACAGTTATCTGATATTCGACAAGGCCACCAACCCACTCAGTGGGGAGAGAATGGCCTTTTAACAAGTGGTGCTTGGAGAACTGGATATCCATATCCAAAATAATGAGAGAAGAATACCATCTCACACATTATACAAAAATCAACTCAAGATTGATCAAAGATCTAAATATAAGAGCCAATACCATAAAGACTTTGGAAGATAATGTAGGGAAGCAATTACAAGGCTTTGTAATTAGAAATAGTTTCATGAACTTCACAGCCAAAGCATGAACAGCAAGAAAAAAAATAGATAAATGGAATCTCCTCAAAATTAAAAAAGTCTGCACCTCAAAGGATGTCATTAAGAAAATAAAAATGCAGCCTACTCAATGGGAGTAAAATTTGGCAAACATTTATCTGATAAGAGCATAATATCATGCATATATAAAGAAATCCTACACATTTAAAATAAAAAGACAAACAGCCCATTTTAAAAATGGGCAAGGGACCTGAAAAGACACTTCTCTCAGGAAGAAATACAAGTGGCTAAAAAGCACATGAAAAAAATATTCGACTTTGCTAGGTATCAGGGATATGCAAATGAAAACTACAATGAGATTCCATCTTACACCCATCATAATGGAAGCTATTTAAAAAAAGCAGATTATAAGTGTTGGAGAGGTGTGGAGGAATAGGAACCCTCATCCACTGCTGGTGGGATTGTAGAATGGTCCAGCAACTGTAGAGGACAGTTTGGTGGTTCTTCAGAAAACTAACAATAGATCTTTCGTATGATCCAGCAATTCCACTGCTGGGAATATACCCAGTAGAATTGAATGCAAAGACATGAGCAGATATATACACATCAATGTTCATACTGGCATTGTTCACAATTGCCAAAAGTTGGAATCAGCCCCGGTGCCCATCAACTGATGAATGAATAAGCAAAATGTGGTACTTACATACAATGGAATATAACTCAGCTGTAAGAAGGAATAAAGTGCTAACACATGGAATAACATGGATGAATCTTGAAGACCTTATGTTGAGTGAAGAAAGCCAGGCATTGAAGTATGAACAGTATATGGCCTTACTGATTTGAACTGAGAAAAGTGAGCAGTCTCTGAGAATCATTGTCTGAAAGATAGGTTTACAAAGGAAAGATAGAGAAGAATAGGCTGTGAGCCATCACCCATATGGACATAATCTATGGTAAAGTGATAGTTTATAATTTCATATTGAGGGATAGGACAGATGGGTAGTAATATTACTGGATTTGGTGATGCAGTGTTGACAGGTGGGTAGATTAGGAAAGATAGGTCAGAATACCCAGGGCATGTAACTATGAATCTTGTCATTTCATGAGTTAAGACAGGGAAGTGTCATATGCCCCAGGGGGATGGGGATGAAGGAACAGAAAAGATCAAATGGGGCATTTATTGGTCATGGGAAATTTTTTTCATTACCTTACAGTAATGGACACAGGACATGATAAATATCATCAAAAATTATTAAACTGTACTGTCTTAATTGTAAACTATACTGTAAATCATTGAAAATGTTATTTGCTATATTTCACTATCTGTATACAATTACGACAATGCTGACATCCAGAAAAAAAAGGTTTTAATATGGGGTGGGGAAGGGGAAGGGAGGTTGGGTATGTGGGAATCCCTAGTATTTGGGGGTTGACTTTGTGGTAACCTAAAACTTCTTTGAAAACTCAATGAAAATTTGGGAGAGACTGGAGAATGGGAGGGGGAAGGTGTCACGGTATGCTGGACATCCGAAAATGCAGTAAAAAAAGGAAAAAAGTATAATTTTTTAAAAAGGACTTTTTCCCATTTTTGAATGTTTCAATCCACTAAGTATATTTTATTTTTAGTTTGTTTTTCTGAGTTTCCTTTTATTTTATCTCTTGCATTTAAGCTTATGATTATTATTTCATTTTCCCATTAACTGTATTTGGTTATTATATGGGCTTCATGTTCAAGGAAAGTTTAGATCACAGAAGGGTTACAATGGGGGCTGCAGAGGATCATTGATGGGGGTTGTCGGGATGGAGGATTCATGGGAGTAAGTTCATTTGAATATACATGAAAGATACATAAAATTGTTCAAATGATCAAGGGATGGGGCATGGTCATGGTGTGTAGACAATTATTCAAAAAATGAGGGTATCTGAATTCCCAGCATGAAGAGCTCTTCCACATTCTCCAAGGGAGCAGCAACAGTCCCCTGAGTGCAGGGGCAGTGTCTGGCAAAAGAGCATGGCCCACTGATGGGTTCTTGTTATTGATGACTAGGCTTATGAGTCTTTGCTCTTGTAATTGAAACTTAGCCTACTGTTATGGGGTACCTAAGGGTTGTCACCTGAGAGCCTCCTTGTTGCTCAAATGTGGCCTCTCTCTAAGCCAAACTCTGCATATAAATGCATTACCTTCTCCCCAGCATGGGACATGACTCTCAGGTATAAGCCTCCCTGGCAACAAGGGATCAATACCAAGTGCCAACTGGCAGCACAACTGGAAATAGACCTTGAATAAAAGGGGGAAAAGGGAAAGACAAATGAGCTCATGTGGCTAAGAGACTTCAAAGAGTGTAGGGAGGTCATCTCAGAAGTAACACTTATGCACACCTCAGTAGGATCTCATAGAACACCAAAGTGGATATCATCCCACAGAGAGGGGCTCCTGAGGGCTCTGGAGACACCCAGGTCCTATATAAGGGGTGATAGCCCCAGAGATTAATGCCTTATCAGTGGGCTCTACTTTGGAATCTGTGCTCCTGAGACTGACAGAGTTGGACTCAAATAAGTCCTCCCTGCACATGGTCCATCAGTGCCTTCTATTCAAACCTACATGTGAGGCTGGAGTTTGTAGGTGTACTTCCAGAGACTGGAGCCTCTGGTCTACCTATGTGCCAGCTGTGCCTGGAATCTCAGTGGAGCTGCAACTCCTACTCTACAGCCCAATGGACTCACCCAAGTTATCTGGTGAGGAGACAATGATGGACAATGGCTATCCCAGGGAATGGAGAAAGCCTGCAGCTGAAGGCAGGATAATCGCGTCCACTGTATCCATGGGATATAAACCCACTCTCACTTGGAGGTGGAGTGGACCTCACCATTCCAGTCCCCTCAGGATTGGGGGAAGAGCTATGGACTGAGTGGACTTAATGGTATTCTGTGGCAGACATATTGGGATTAAGCAATGGAAGAAATTATAACAGTGAGGTGGAGCCAGTGGCCACTAGATGCTTTCAGGGCAGGGAGTGGAATGTCAGTTGTAATACAGGGGCTTTTTCAGAACTTGGGGTTCCCCTGAGTGATGTTGTGGTGATGGATATAGGCCATTTTATATCAGCATATACCATGCAGAACTGTGTGGGAGATAGTGTGGTCTATGATGTGAACTTTGGTCCATGCTTAGTGGCAAAGCCCCAGGATGTGTATATCCATTGCAGGTGATGTGCCTCACTAGTGAAAGATGTTTATGTGGGATGTTGTGGGAGATGTGGGAGGTGGGGAACATGGGTATCCCTGTGATTTTTGTGTCGCATTTGAGTAATCTAACCATTTTTAAAAAAATACATAAAAAATAACATATGTAAGCAAATGCACCTATATGCATATATATTTATATATCATTTTACAAATGAAAAAAAATTTAAACCAAAAGCTAGAAGAAACACTTGCAAGTGATATTGCTTGGCTACAGTTGACAAAGCCTGAATAAATAGCCTCAGATTGTTATAATTTGGGTGGTATTCATTAATATTCAAAATGCCAAAGCAATCAAGAGTGTTGAAAAATTTGATCAATACTTTTATATTATTATTTATTTTTGTCTAATCTATTGATTATTGGGAAAACGGAATTTCCCACTATAATTATAGATGTCTCTCCTTGTAGAGCTGTCAATTGTTTTATTTCATGTATCTCCATTGTTGGAGTCATATTCCATTGGTACTGTTTTCTTCTTCTTGATTAATTGATCCACTTATCACTATGAAATGTGCCTCTTTATTTCTCATAATAGTCATTTTAATGAAGCCTGATCTATCTAATAGCTAATAAATCCAACTCATGTGGCAAAAAAAAAAAAAAAGTCAAGAAAAGAAAAAAATCATCTGCAAGTATTCTTCACAAACATTAATGTGCATGTGAATCAATTGGGGAACTTTGTTAAAATGCCTATTATGATTCAGAAGTTCTGGAGTGAGGCATTTATAACAAGCTCTCAGAAACTTGGTGAGGCTGGTGGTCTATGGAAAACATTTTGATAGCAAAGATCAACAGGCTGTAGTAGGCCACCATTTATTTGCTTTATTTCACTAATTGATTTTCTTGTGTTGAAACACCCTTGCATACCTGTATAAAAACCTATTGATCATGGTGTATATTTCTTTTTGAAAAAATTTTAATATATTTTAATCCAATATATAAAAAAATCCATCATTTCAATATATAACCAATATAAAATTACTGAGATAGTCTCTTTCTTTTCTTAAGTCTTTGAAATGGCCAGTATTTTTAGACCTAAAACACACCTGAATTGGGATGGACCTCATTCCAAGTGCTTAATAGCTTCATTTTTAATACTTTTTCTAAAAGAAACTTAGTTTACATAAAATGTTACATTAAAAAAAAGGGATTCCCATGTGCCCCACTCCCCATACCTTCCATGTTTCTCAACCTTAGCAACTTCTTTCATTAGTGTGATAAATTCATTGCAATTGAACACATTTTGGAGCTTTGTCACTAAGGATGTATTATAGTTTACATTGTTGCTTACACTCTCTCCCACTCAATTCTGTAGGTTATGGAAGAATATATAATGGACTGTATCTGTCATTGCAAAGTCACTCAAAACAATTCCAAGTCCCAAAAGTGCCCCCATAGTACACCTCATTTTCCCTCTCCCTGATTTCAGCACCTCCAGTGGCCATTGCCTCCACATCAATTATATAATTTCTTCCATTGTAGAGTCACAATAAGTCTTTAGTAGAATACCAGTAAGTCCACTCTAGTCCATGTTTTATTCCCCAATCCTCAGGATTCTGGGATGGTGCTGAGTGGAATCACTCCACCTCTAATTGAGAGGGGGCTTCAATCTCATATGGCTGATGGATGCAACTCTCTTGCTTGCAGTTGTAGACTCGGTTCCTTTGTAGGGTTACTGTCCATCCTCACCCCTTTATTAGTTGTCCTGCTTCAGTCCAATGAACTGAAAGGTAGGTGTTGCAACTCTGTGGAGTCTCAGGGTCCATCTGATACATGGACAGCCCCAAAATTCAAGTCTCCTGGATGTACACCTACCAACTCTAGCACCAACTATGCATTCACATGGAAGGGACAGAAGATGCATCTGAAGAGAAGTCACAACTATGTCCAACTCTGTCACACTCAGGAGAAGAAATTCCAAAGTAGGGTCCACTGGCAAGGCACCAAACTCTGGAGCTTTCTGCCTTGACTTTAGGACCTGGGTAACTCCAGAGCCCTCAGGATCCCCACTATTTGGGATAGTATCAACTTTGGCAGTCTATGTGATCCTGCTTAGCAATGCATACGCATTTCCTCTGGGATGACCTCCTGAGTCACTTTGGAATCTCTCAGCCATAAAACTCATTTGTCTTTACCTTTTCTCCCTTTTATTCAAGATCTTTTTCCAGTTGTTTAGCCAGTTGATGCATGGTAGTAAACCCTCATTGCCAGGAAGGCTCATCCCCAAGAGTCATGTACCACACTGGAGGGAATGTAATGTATTTATACACTGAGTTTTGGCTTAGAGAGTGGCCACATTTGAACAACACAGAGGCTCTCAGGAGGTAACTCTTAGGCACCCTACAACACTAGGCTAAGTTGTAATTTCAAGAGCAAAGGCTCATAAGCATAATCATCAATGTCAAGGGCCAATCAATGGACAATCTTCTTTCATTAGTCATTGCCCCTGTACTTGGGTGTTGTTGTTACATTAGAGAATGTGGCAGAGCTCCCCAGGATTGATAGGAATTCAATCTCTTTTGGTTATTGTATCTCCACCCACCATGACAATGCTCATGAATATTTGAACACATTTATATATATTTATATATCACACATGCAAAAACTCTTTTTAAAAACTGACTTTTTTGGTTTATTTCACTAATTGATTTCCTTGTGTTGAACCACCCTTGTATACTGGCGTAAAACCCTCTTGATCACAGTGTATAATTCTTTTAGTGTGCTTTTGGATTCAGTTTGCAAGTATTTTGTTGAGGATATTTACATCTGCATTAATTAAGGATATTGGTCTGTAATTTTCCTTTTTCATAGTACCTTTATCTGGCTGTGGTATTAGCATGACGTTCGATTAATAGAATGAGTTTGGTAACATTCTTTCCTGTACAATTTTTGGGAGAGCTTTTTTTTTGTTCCAGATTTCATTTATTTCTGCTCTGATCTTGAATAATTCTTTCCTTCAGCTTGGTTTGTGGTTAGTTTGCTGTTATTTTTCTAGTTCTTCCAGGTGTGCAGTTAGATCTTCAATTTTAGCTCTTACTTCTGTTTTAATGTAAGCATTGAGGGCTATAAATTTCCCTCTCAGCAATGCCTTTGCAATGTCCCATAGGTTTTGATATACTATGTTCTCATTTTCATTCATCTCAAGATATTTCTTGAATTCTTTTGCAATTTCTTCTTTGACTTACTGATTATTTGAGTGTGTTGTTTAATCTCTATATATTTATGAATTTATATTTCTCTGTTCATTAATGAGTTCCAGCTTCATTTTGTTATGATCAAAGTGTTTTGTATAATTTCAATCTTATTAAATTAGATTCTTGTCTTTTGACCCAATATAATCTTGGAGAAGAATCCATGAGCATTTGAAAAGAATGTATATCCTGCTTTTGGGGGATGCAATGCTCTATTGATGTCTGTGAGGTCTAGTACATTTATCATATTATGCAAGTTCTCTGTTTCTTTACTTATCCTCTGCCCAGATGTTCTATCCAATATTGAGAGTGGTGTATTGAACTCTCCAAATATTATCATAGAGGTGTCTATTTCTTCCTTCAGTTTTGCCAGTGATTGACTCAGATTTCTTGGGACATTCAGGTTAGGTGCATAAATAATTAATACAGTTATTTCCTGTTGGTGAATTACACCTTTTATTAATATATAATAACCTCCTTCATCCTAAGTTTTACAGTTGAAATCGATTTGTCCATTATCAGTATCACTACTCCAGCTCTTTTCTGATTATTTGTATAGAATATATTTTTCCAGCCTTTCACTATTAACCCAGTTGTGTCCTTATATCTGAGGTGGGCCTTTTGTAGACAACATATAGATAGCTTATATTTTTATCCATTCTATCAGTCAATGTCTTTTGATTGGGGAGTTCCAGCCATTAACTTTCAATGTTACTACTGTAAAGGCATTACTTTATCTATTTTGTCCTTTGGCTCTCTGTTTTATATTTTTCTATTGTATTTTTACCTTTTAATTTACCCTTCCTAATAATAATTTCTACACTCTTCTCCAATTCTTGCCCTTATTTTTTCCTTTCAGGCTTCAGCACTCCCTTTAGTATCTCTTGTAATTCTGGTCTTTTGGTAACATATTCTATCAAGGAATTTTTTTGTCTTTGAAGAGTTTGAAATCACCCTTTTTTTTAAGGACAATTTTGGGGCTGTCCATTTGCCAGCTGCACCCTGAGCCTCCACAGGTTTGCAACATCTACCTTTCAGTTCATGGACTCACCCAGGACAACTAAAAAGGAGGTGAGGATGGACAGCCACACTACCAAGGAACCGAGTCTACAACTGCAAGCAAGAGAGTTGCATCCATCGGCCATATGGGATCGAAGCCCCCCCCCTCAAAATACATTCAGGGGCCCTCTAATGGGTCACAGATTTTCTCCCTGGGGTTAGGATATAGATAGAAACAAAACCAATTTTTCCATGCAATTAACAGACTCTTTAGCAGATGACATTCATCAGCACACTTTTCCACAGAGGGATTTCGGTATTGGCTTTCCTGTGTTTCTGGGTTGAAACTCCAGAGTGGAGATTCAAAGAGAACTCTGCTAGCCAAATTCACTGAATGAAAGCCAGCAAACTCCCCATACCTTTTTCCTTGAAACAGGGAGGAAGATATCTGTTCCCCTCTCAGCCAGCAGCAGTGAGCCAGGGATTTTACCCCAGGTTATTATCTTGAAGGTGGGGGAGGAAAACCTTTCACAGACACTGTGGGGGTTTGTAACTCATGTTTTCTGTTTCATGTTCTTCATCTCTCTGTCCCTCACCCCCTTGGGAGCTGTGTAGCACTCTCCTGGTCTTTTGAATCCCAGATCAATTCTCTCCCAACAGCTTTTGGCTCATTCTCTATTGATTTAGTGAGAAAATTGAGCCCTGCTTTCTAGTCTTATGTCATCTTTCCACAATCCCTAAACCTGCTTTTTATAAAAATAGATATGCTACAGCATAGATGAAACTTGAAGACACCATGCTGAGTGAAATCAGACAGATACAAAAAGACAAATATTGCATTATTTTGCTTAAAGAAATACTTAGAATAAGTAAATTCATAAAGACTGCAAGCAGATGAGTTGTGACCAGTGGGTGTGGGCGGGGAGAATGCAGGGTTATTGCTTAATGTGTAAGAGCTCTGTTTGAGATGATGAGTTTCTTGAAATAAATAGTGGTAAATGTTACACAAAATTGTCAATGTGTTTAATGTCACAAAATTGTAAACTTATAAATGGTTAAAATATTTTTATGTTTTGTATACTTTACCACAATAAAATATTTACAGAGAAACTTGAAGGCATCAGAACCCAGAAATCAGGGGGGCTGGAAGAGAAAAGAAAGGACATAGCCATGTGAAGAAGAGAAAGCTTTGCTGACTCCAGACATACCATGTGGCAGACTGACAGTGAGTGGGAGAAAGGGAGAGGGTCACATGAAAACCAGAAGAAACCAAGTCAGAGTGTCAGGCAGAACTTATGCACTGATTCTCTGCAGTGGTGGTATCCACACAATCACATGTCCACAACTAGGTTGCTTATTGACCATGTCATGGCCTCTCAGGCTGGGCACATTCTGTGACACACTGCCAATGGTGGGACTCAGAAAAAGTGACAGGATAAGGACCCCAAATAGCAAATTGGAGGCTGTGCGATTCCATACTGGGACAGAACCTAAAATCATCCATTCTCCACCTTGATTCATATTTCATCAAGTGACAGTGGTGTGCTAAGAAATGTGGCTATAAAAAATGAATACCACTGTTTATAATAAATTACTTATTTTTTCTTAAACAACAGGAATTTCTGCCAGACATCCCATCTGCTGCAGTGGACATCCAAGTCTGCTTAGCAATAACACCCCAAGAGAGAAGGCTGTGGCCACAAGGCACAAGGTGATCAGGCCCAGCAGTGCCCATCTCTCTGTCAGATGGTCCAGAGACCTAGCCCCTCACCCCCCATTGACCATGCAGGTTCTAAGGAGGCATGCCTCTTCTAGGCTTCCAACACCCATCAGGATAGTTATTCATAGAGGGTTCTTCCCTCAGGTTCTTGACACTACCCCACCATGTCCATTCTTGTTCAGTCCCTGGAAGTACACCTATCCCATCACAATACCATGCACAACACCATCACCAGCCCATGCCATACTATGCCATACCTTTGAAGTGGAACTACCAGCTTCCCTGCCATCCTGCACAGGAGGCAGGTACCCGGACCTTCTAGTCATTCCTTGGAAGACCTCTGTCACCAAACCTAGCCAGTGCCCCACCTTCCTAACATGCTTGAACCAACACATCAAGGAGGAAGCCTGAGGCATTGTTTTCCACCCACACACAAGAACATCTCTTATCTAGTGCAGTGGATCTAGGCATCTAGGGAACACTGACCTGGCTTTCCTCTCACATCCTCTTCCATTTTGTCCACCCATTCCACCCATCATCCTGCCACCCATGAAGCTGTGGCATTTCAACCACTGGATGCCCTTGGATGAAGACAGCCCATATCCCTTGCCTGGCTCCATCCTGGTCCCTTGAAGCCCAACTTGTTACCACCCAAGGCAGTTAGCCAAAATTTGCCTGGAAGGTTGGGCCTGCAGGAGCCCTGGGTACCAAGGTCCTGTCTGGCTTTCCTTTGTGATTTAATGAAGCACACACTCACTGTCATTGGGTTTTCCTCTCAATTCAGCAGTTTGGACCAAATCTGGGCTCATATCAGCTCCATTATGATGGGAAATCTCAGCCAGAAGCCCCAGTGGAGACTTGGAGATCATTGGCTTGGAGATAGGCCATCTGAAAGTATCATCACCTGGGAGGAGATTCTCTCTGAGATAGGAACTTGAAAGTCTTGGACCCACAGATCACAGGGGGTCTGGGATGAGAGGTGGGCTCTGGGGTTTCCCTGCAATTCCCCAAGTGGCTGAGGCTGCCTGAGGCAGTGGGCAGAGCCTCAATTCCCATCTTCTCTTCCTTTGCCATCTGAGGGCAGTCTTCCTCTGTGGGCTCTTGGGGCTTAGAGTTAAAACCTTAAACATATAAATCGACTTGTTCACCATGGCAATGTCTTTCAAAGGAGTGAGGGAATCATTGTGAGAAAATAGAGCTCCTGTCACAAATTACTGCAATACAATATCATCTCTCTCATGCCCTGTAAAACTTGTCAAAGAGAAAACATGTCACTGGCCTTGTCTTTCTGACCATTTGAAAGTCAGACAAGAAAACACCACACATGGAGAATAAATACATGAGCATTCCAAATCTTTCCTTTGGGGAATGCACCATGGCTATGTGAGGTTTGGTGATCTGAATAACCAATCTCAGAGCTCCTGGCCTGTCTCTGATGTAATGCATATGTGGCCTACTGCCTCAGCTTCCACACAATCTGTGAGATATACCCTGATATATGCACAGGATATTTGGGTCACTAGGAAGAGGCATCCTTATGGTAAACACAAATATATCCACTTATAGGGTAACTGCTGTGAATTGTGTTTGTGACATGTAATGGGGACAGACCAAAAGACAAACATTTTTTGTTGGGAATTCTAGCTAAGCACCATTTCTTGCAGATGGTGATCTCTCCCAGTGATCATGATAGAAACTTCATGGAAAAATATCCAACTTCCTTTGTTCCAAATTCATGCTCAGAGTAAGTTCAGAGATTTTTTTGGGGCCTTTAAGTGGACTTGACACCAGGTAGTAATGACCTGAGCATAAGTGAGAACTCCCTTCTTCCCAAAGGTCTTTATCTGCAATTTGGTGTACAGATCTATCTCTTAAGAGTCTATTTAAGCTGGGAACACTCTTCTAAAGTTGATCTATTTAAGATGGTAAGGACAGATAAATAAAAATTTCTGGACAAAGCTTTGGCTATTTTTTTTTTTTTCTGTAAAGGCCAGATAGAAAATAGTCTAGACTTTGTTGGTAGGTTAGTCTCTATGCCATACTCTTTCTTTTCTTAGCAAGTCTTTACAAATACAAAACTCATTCTAAGCTTGGGATTAGTTAAAAAGAAAAACAAAAAGGAAGATGTCAGGAAACTGTGATGCAAGGTGACATAACAGAAAGAAAATAAAATGCCCTGAAAGAAAATAAATTGCCTATTTCCTTCCTTTCCTTACTTCTCCCTGAAAACTAAATTGCACTGTGTAAAACCTCATGTTAAAATGAAAAGCTCTGGTGCTTTAGAAATGTCTCTGTGAAATCCTGAAATTGGCCTGGTTGAGAGTGGCTCCCTTAGATAGGCCTCTGCTCTCTACTTAGGATCAAAATCTGTGGTCCCTCTTTGCCAGATCTCCTTTTCTTATTTTCCTATGAAACAAAGTCAATGTAATGAGAGCAATGGAGCTGCTAGATTCTCATCCCAGACTGGCAACAGCTAGGAATATAAACACTTGCTTCTGTTTCTAAGGGGTAAAATGAATCTATGAGAGTCTTCTTACTCCAGATTTCCCAATCTTCCAAGTCCCCACCTAAGGAGTTGGCCTAGAAAATATAACTATTAAACTGATACCTGAAGCAATTAATATTCCTAATTTACCATTTGCTACAAACCAGGGTTTCCTAAGGAAAGAGCAGGCCCATACTTAGGGTCCTCCCCAGCAGAGACAGGGCAAAAACATCAGGCTCCTGCTCTTCATTACCTTTCACTTCCTCCTTTCATCTTCACCAAGGTATTTTGCCTTCTCTAATTGTTCTTCTTTTCCTTTTCTTTGGGCAACTCTTGCTCATAGTCTGAACTGTCATTGTACTCCCAGGAGTCATGGCCAGAGCCAGAGAGTTAAGTGACTTTCTCCAACATTGTGGACTGAATTTCAAGGCTTCTCCAAAGGCATCTCTGCATAATTTGTATCAAATTTCCAAGCAGACAATTAATGTCACTGCTATATTTTCAGGAGGGAGCCTGGGAAGGTAAGGCTGACACCCAAGAGCTTAGTGCCCCTGTCCTGGACTGCCAAGGGCCTGTCAAGTTCTGCAGCCCCCCAACTTCCTTGTTCCTAGTGCTTCCCACTCCTGTACTGCCATAGACCCAGATGCAGACAAACCTTTGCTTGCCAATGCCCAAGGCTTCTCTGAGAGGCCTTTGGACCCCATCAATGGAGGTGCATGGCAGCAGTGCAGGGGTACCTGTACTACCCAAACCCCAACCCCCAGAGAATGCCAAGATGCCTGATGAAAGTACCTTGTGGGACTGACCCAGCACACTCACCCAGAACACCAGCTTCTCTGATTCATGTGAGTTTGAATCTGGACAGCACCCAGTGGGAAATTCTGGCTTAGGCAATAGAAGAGAGTGGCCTTGTCAGAGAAGAGGACCAGAAATTCTGCAAACCTGATTGGGGAACAATCCAGGATGGGGGCGAAGGGAAAGTGCTGGAGGCTCAAGTCGGCAGGCCAAGGTGTGCCCAACTGTGGCCATGTCATCAATCTCAGGTCTGGGTCTGAGATCTGAGCCTCTGCCCATAGGATCCTCAAAAGCCACAAAGGGAGGAGGACATGGGGAGGCAGGGGGGTTGACCCTTACAAGGGGGTTCAGGCCAAGGTGGAGAGTAGAGTCACCTGAAAAGTGCCTAGAAGCTCCTGTCTGCCAGTGGCAGGCAGCAAGAGGGTGTGGTAAGTGCCAGGAGATGGGACATTGTGGTGGGGCCTGGCCAGGATACAGGTCTATCCTGACTGCCTTGCCCAGTGCACCCACAGCTTTACCAGGCCCAGGGAGTCTGTTTCTTGTCTACTGCACTATTGGAGTTCAAAGCTTCTTCCCTACCTCTGACAAGCAGTGGACTCTCCCCTTCAGGATCAGCAGGACCCCTCACTGACTCCACCCTGACTCAAGTCTTTCATTCTTCCTGCCCATTATCACTTGCAAGAAAAGCCACAGTCCCCAATGTCTCTTCAGATTGCCACTTTCCTTCTTTCTCAGGACACCTTCTTAACTTGTAGACACTCCAGCCCTGTGATGGGGATGAAGTGGGGGACATGTTCAGAGGACGGAAAGGTGGATCTCAGCCTTCAGGCTCAACAAAATGTGGCAGAGGTGGCTGGAGGTAGTAGTGTGCTTGCCCACTGGGCTGTGCTGAGACTGGGATTGCAGGGGTTTCCTGAGGGAAACTAAATTTAAAAATCCAGCTCCATCCTTCAGATCCCCTTCCTCTAGGAGGTTTCCTAGGACTGCTGAGATGCACAGCCCCTAGGAGGAAGGGTAGGCCTTTAGGATACTTCCAGGTCACTGGTGTGGTCCAGTTAAGCTTGTCCATTACTTTCCTCCATACACACCCCTCCAACACACACACACGACTCCAGGCTTTATTCATACACTGTGGCAGCATCTCATCTCTGTCAGAATTGTAGACAGGACTCCCAGCTAGTGAGGGCACAATCAGCTAAAATTTGCAGTCTAGCTGTGTCCAGGAGCCCTTCAAAACTGCCAGAAAGTTGGGGGTTGAGCCAGAAGGGCAATGAGTACTGGAGGGCAAAAAACCACCAGCTCATGTGGGCCACATGACTCCTTGGGGTAACTAAGATCCCACCTCATATCCATGCACGCCTGGTCTGCCCACATTTCTCTCAGTGCTGACCGAATATCCATGTGCCCAACCTCTACTCAGCCCTTTGATTTCTACTTCTTTTCAAATTCAGGGAAAATTTTTAAATTTTTTTTTTATTCCCCCTTGTTTGCACTCACTGTCTGCTCTATGTCCATTCAATGTGTGCTCTTTCTGTGTCTGCTTGTCTTTTTTCTGCTTATCTTTCTATTTAGGAAGAACTGAGAGCTGATCCCAGGACTTCTAGGGTGGGAGAGAGGCACTCAATTGTTTGAGCCACCTCATCTTCCTGGTCCCCTGAATCTCTCAGTCTCCCTCTGCATCTCCCTTTGATGCATCATCTTGCTGTGCCAACTCTCTGTGACATGGGCTGTCATTTCTCCATGGCAGTGGCCATCAGCTCTCCACAGTGTGGGACAGCTTGACTTCATCAGGAGGCCCTGGGAATTGAACCCAGGGCCTCCCACATGGTATACAGGAACCCAATTGCTTGCATCACATCCACTTCCCAGGGAAAATTTTACTTCTCTCAAGTTCTTCTTTCATTAAAATTCTCCCATTTCAAACACTGGCAACTGTGAATATTTTGAATCATGGAGATGGATGCGGGAAATAGGAAGAGATTTTGATCCCTGAAGTCAAATTCTTCCATGCCTAACATTTCTGTTTTATTGAGTTTTAAGCTTGGGCTGTGTCTGCTGAATGTTGCACCTAGCAATAACAACTGCTGCGAGACTTCTGACTGATACCATAGAAATAGAGTAACATAAGAGGATACTTTGAAAATTGTATGCCAACAAAATGGATAATTTAGAGGAAAGGGAAAAATTCCTAGAAACACAGAAGCAGCCTACATTGATGAAAGAAGAAATTGATAAACATAACAGAACAATCACAAGTAATGAGATTGAATTAGTCTTCAAAAACCTCCCAAATAAGAAGAGACCAGGACCAGATGGCTGCACAGCTGAATTGTACCAAACAAACTGGAAAGAACTGCACCAATCCTGCTTAAGCTCTTCTAAAAAATAGATAGGGAGGAAACATTGCCTAACTCATTCTATGATGGCAACATCACCCTAATACTGAAGCCAAACAAAGATGCCACAAGAAAGGAAAACTGTAAACCAATCTCACTTATGAACCTAGATGCTAAACTCCTCAACAAAATGCTTACTAATTTTATTTAACAACATATCAAATGAATTACATAGCATGATCAAATAGGTTTCATCCTTGGTATGCAAGGATGGGTCAACCTAAGAAAATTAATGTAATACACCAGATAAAAAGAATGACGGAAAAAAACCACATGATCCGCTACATAGATGGAGTAAAAGTATTTAAAAAAATACAGCACACTTTCCTGAGAGAAATACTTCAAATGATAGGAATAGAATGAAACGTCCTCATTATGATAAAGAATATATATGATAAATCCACAGGTAACATCATATTCAATGGTGAAATACTAAAAGCTTTCCCTCTAAGATCTGGAACAAGACAACGAATCCCACTCTCACCTCTTTTATTTAACATTGTGTTAGAAGTACTTGTTCAAGAACTTAGGTAAGTAAAAGATAACAAAGACATCCAAATTGGAAAGGAAAAAGTAAAAATTTCACTATTTGCAGATGAGATGATCCAATACATAGAAAACCATGAGAAATCTACAACAAATATTCTAGAGCTTATAAATGCTGTCAGTAAAGTGGCAGGTTATAAGATCAATGAGCAAAAATTAGTAGCCTTTCAGTACACCAATAATGAGTGATAAGAAGAGGAAATAAAAAAAAATTCCACTTACAATAGCAACTAAGGGAATCAAATTCCAGGAATAAACTTAACTAATGATGTAAAAGACTTATATGCAGAAAACTACACAACATTGTTAAAGGAAATCAAAGAAGACCTAAACAAATGGAATAATATTCCCTGTCCATGGAGAGGAAAACTAAACAACATTGAGATGTCTGTCTGACCCAAACTGATTTACAGATTTTAAGCAATCCTAATAAAAATTACCACAGTATTTTTTACTGAATTGGTAAAGCTAACTACAAAATTTATTCAGAAGGGCATAGGTCCCCAAATAGTGAAAGACATATTGAGAAAGAAATACAAAATTGGAAGAATCACACTACCTGATTGTAAAACATACTAAAATGCTACAGTGGTCAAAACTGCATGGTACTGGCACAAGGATAGACATAGTGGCCAATGAAACTAAAATGATACTTCGGATATAGATCCTCACATATACAGTCAGTTGATATTTGACAAGGACACCAAGGCAATTCAACTGGGAGAGAATGGCCTCTTCAACAAATGTTGCTCAGAAAACTGGATATCCATATCCAAAAGAATGAGAAATGAACACCCTGTCACACATTATTCAAAAATTAACTCAAGATGGATCAAATATCTAAATATAAGATCCAAGACTATTAAGACCTTGGAAGATAATGTAGGAATGGATCTAAAGGAGCTTGTATTAGGAAATGGTTTCATGAACATTACACCCAAAGGATGAGAAATGAAAGAAAAAATAGATAAATCAGACCTACTCAAAATTAAAAAACTTTTGTGCCTCAAAGAAATTTGTCAAGAAAGTTAAAAGGCAGCCTACCCAATGGGAGAAAATACTTGGTAAGCATATATCTGATGGCCTAATATCCAGCATATAAAAATAAATCCTACACCTCAAAAATAAAAAGACAAACAACCTAATTAAAAAATGGGCAAGTGATTTGAATAGACTCTTCACCATAGAAGACATTCAAATGGCTAAAAAAACACATGAAAAGATGTTCAACATCCCTAGCTATTAGGGAAATGCAAATCAAAACTACGAGATATCATCTTACTCCCAATAGACTGGTGGCTATTTTTTAAAAAGATGACTACAAGTGTTGGAGAGGATGTGGGAGAATGGGGACCTCATGCACTCTTGGTGGAAATGCAGAATGATGCAGCCATTGTGGAGGAAAGATTGGCAGTTCCTCAGGAAGCTTACCATAAAACAGCCATAAAATCCATATACCCACTACTGGGTATATACACTGAAGAATAGAAAGAAGGGAAATGAATAGATATATGCTTAAAAAAGTTCATAGCAGCATTATTTACTATTGCCAAAATTTGCAAGCAACCCAAATGTTCTTCAACAGATGAATGGATTAGCAAACTCTGGTATATACACACAATGGAATATTATTCAGTTGTAAGAAAGAATACAGTAGTAACACATGGGATAACATGGATGAATCTTGAAGCCCTTATGTTGAGTGAAGCAAGCCAAGCACTGAAGGACAAATGTTACATGATCTCACTGATATTAATTAAGCAAACTAAGCAGACTCACAGAGCTAAGGTCTGGAAGATATGCTTACAGGTGACAGAAAGGGAGTAGAGGACTGTGAGCCAAATCCAATATGGGCAAAATCTATGATAAGGCAGAAGAGTGTAGTTATGCAGGGGATGGGTGTGACAGTGGTGCAGTGATGCTATTGGGCTGGGTAGTGCTCATCTGTGAGGAAGTAGGGTAGGGGTCGGGGTTGTACTGTCCATGGCACTTGGGAGAGTGTCAGGGGAGGGAGCAGATGAACTCTAGGGATTTTCAGTTATGTGGTTGAAACTACTACATTGGAACTGTTCTTTTGGCAAATATGGTAGAGGAGGGTTACTGATTTAGGGTGTTGGATTTGGGGGACATGCAGGACAGGGTGTACCTGGGGCAGGGTTATAAGGAATGCATGAGTGTTTATCTTGTCATAGTGCATTGTATCAGTGGGTGGGGAAAAACACAATAATTGAGAAGGTGTTGGACTCCCATCCTGGGGAGTCCTGCTATGTTCTCAAATAAAGGGGTGGAAGTCTCTCAAGAGAATAGGCATAGGGGAGGACAGGCCAGGATGATAAGCCCTCAACAATGTTGCAAGTAAGTGTGAATCTTATTCTTCATGGAGTGAAGCTTGGTGGTATCCATGGGTCCCAAGGAAAGGAGAGGGGAGGAATAGAATAGATTGAATATGGGGCAATTTGGGGTGTGTTTGAGATGTTCTACATGATCTTGCAATGAAGGATACAGGCCATTTTATATTTCATCAAAATTTATAAAATTGTGTGGTCCAAAATATAAACCTTAATGTAAACTATTGACCATGGTTAGTAGCAATGCTTCAATATCTGTACATCAATTTTAAGAAATGTACCATCCACACATAAAATGTTATTAATAGGGGAAATGGGAATAGGGGGAGGATGTTGGGTATATGGGAATCACATATATTCTGTACATAACTTTTTTGTTACCTAAAGGTTCTTTGAAGATAAAATGAAAAAAAAAA